>QDEB01053619.1:0-15407 GCA_004193795.1 Asbolus verrucosus | reverse complement strand
TATGGTATAAAAATTTGTAGTTGTGTAATGTGTGCTAATGGAACTTAATTAATACCATAAAAATTAAGTTAGGGCGTCTAAGTAACTGAGTTCTCTCCTGAAAAGGGTTGGAGCACGCTTTAATTATAATTTTAATGAAATTCTGTAATTCTGTTATGATTATACTTTAGCTCGAAGCCCGCAGCGAAATTAGTTCGAAAATAATATTCGAAATCAATTTGGGTCGTAAACTTCCGTGATGAATACCGAGTTTAATAATGAGCGCTAATATTTTTCAGCAAGTAATTAAAAACCTCACCCCCCATACGAGCATGCGATAACCCCACTTGCCAAAATGCTAAATACTTCATGCAGCCTATTAAGCAAAGCAGACCTGCAAACGTAGCCTTTGAGTGGCTAATGTCTTCATTGAAGGTAATACACACGCTCCAAACCCATAACAAATATGCTCGCTCGACGGAGAAGAGTACGAGCGGTTTTAGGGTTAGGGTGCGCATGCCGGCGCCGCGACGGCCTGTCAAACGTGGAGTTTCGAGTCAGGGCGTCGCCACACCGCATATCCTTTACCTGAACAGGTGGACATTCACTGCAGGACAACACACGTTCCGGTTCCGGTCCGACAGGATTAGTGTTATATAACAGTGGCACCTTTCGATACCGATTTGCTCGAAACGATTCGCCAAAATGGATTTCGACACGGTCTTTGGTGAGTTTACACGTTATTTATGGCCGTTTTATTGTCTCGTTTAATTAGTTTGCCAGTTTTTCGTGTTTTCTTCTGGCACGACATGTGGAGATTAATTTTCCAGGGTTGTCATTCGTCAGACTTGCGTTTGCCAACAAGTCACGACTAGGTTAGGTTCCGATATTTCGCATATTTTATTGCATACTTTTTTTTCCTCTCTTAATATACATACAGCCTGCAACAGGGTTTTTCCACTGCCAAATATACAAAAAAAAATAAATATTTACCTAAGAAACGCATACATTGCTTCTCCTTTTATTCCATTTTCCAAGCATATTATTATAAATATTTAATTTTATTTAGTTTACCCTCATTGATCGGAGAAAACTCAAACGCATTTTTTTCATGCAATGGGGTTAAACTCCGTCACGTTCTACAGGTAGATAACTTGGTTAATATTAGAGGCTTGGAGAACAGTTAGTAAAATTAGGCAGAAGCGTAGGGTAAATTAGATGGTGATTTCGAATTTACCTAAATTCCATCGCCGTTGCCAAATTTAAAATTGTTCAGTCAAGGATTCACCATAATGACAAGACCATCCAATCAAACCATTTTTTTTAACTGTTTAATTTCTTAGAAACAATTTATACTGAAAAGAACCAACTTGGACCGAACAAGCTTGTCTCTTTTTAAGAACGCAATCGTGTTTAATCTTCCTCTTTCAGATCCTTTTCTTTACGTCTAGTTGCATCTTTCATGCGGTGTAACATCCGAAAATTCTGGATTTACTGAAGTTAATTTCTTTCCCGTTCTTTTTTTATTAACCTCTGGGTTTTTGCGAAAAATCTCAGTTTCAAAATAAAAAAATTCCGTGTATATATCGATAAACAGATTAATCATCTAATCAACAATTTAGACAACAGTAAAATTTCTCTATTACCCACCTTTAATTTTATTTACTACATTTTATTACTTTTTATTAAGTACTAAAATTTCAAAATTTTTAGTTTTTTATACATACAAAGTAAAGTAAATATGAGACAAATCGTAGATTTATTAAACATCAAATAAAATGATTTAAAAAATACCTTAATCTAACATGAAAAAAGAAAATATTTAGACACTACAGTGTCTTGCCCACTACAGTCAAGTTTTATTAAATGGTACACTAACTACCCTTTTTTGATGAACAGTTTGTTTAGATATATTTCGGTTAAAACTGTAAAAACTAAGAAATAATAAAATTATGTATATTCAAAAAGGTAACTGAAACCTCCAACATCAAAAGTAAATTCCACTTCTGTCATATGTAAAATTCATAACATTCACAACTTTCAAAGAGTTTTAAACTTTTAATCGATCCCCAAAACTGTTGATTTTATTTTAATAGATACCAATTAAATGGATTACCGATTGAAAAAATATTTATTGAAGATTCTAACTCAAATCATCTTCACAATATAACTGAGTTGTATCAATATATAATTATATTTAACTGATCACCCCAAGTGAATCTATTCCACTCGATTTTCTAAAATTATACTTCACTTCAGTTAGAGCTCAGATGCTATATAGTTTTTACACCAAATTTTCGTTTTTTTAAATGGGAATACGGTTTAAATTACAAGTATTTAACAAATTAATTTCTCAAACTTCTACTAATAAAATAAATAACTGTAATAAAGTATTTTTGTTGTTTTGTTATCCATTTTTTTTAACTTTTCTAAATTTCACATTAACTTTCATTCAAATGTTAAAACCAAAATTTAGAACACTTCTTCGCAGTGTGCAACCTTTATTCCTATTTGAGATTAATAATTAGTCTACAACCTGTAACATCAGAGTCTTTTTAATACAATAAATCGCTCAAAAAAGACCTAGATGCCGAAAGAGCAGTCGAAATATGACGTAAAAGTCTAAAGTAAGTTGGAATGGCGGACCAGGAAATTGAATTTCAGCTTTCAATTGAGAAAGGCACCTTTAAGTTGCCCTGTTTGATTCTGTAACTATTGTACTGGCAGCGAGTCGACATGTTGAAAGCAGATTCAAAAGGAGAAGCTAACCTCATTCTTTAGCTTTTGGTACGACATCTGTTGGTTGATGTATTTAGTGCCGAACGCGTCGTTTAGCAATGCATTCGTGTCATTGCCGTATAAAATTATATATTAATAAGAATATAAACAATCACGAAAAAAGGTTGATAACGCCAAAAATAAGTTCGTCGTAAATTCGACGATAATAAAGTAGGTGCAAGTTTATAAATCCGTTTATAAACCATTAATTCATTGTGATTTATGCGGATTATGAGGTATTTGTTTATTTTATTAAGACAGATTAAAAAGTATGCTATGAGTATTGTGAGCCGTTGCGTGCGTCCTGGCTGTTTAGATTGCTTGTCTACGTTTTATATTATTATCCTGTAGGATATGCGTTTTTATTAAATTGCGTCATAACTCCATGCAAAAATTTCATTCGCAGTTACTAATGTAACGCGAGAATAATTGAAAAGTAAAGTTAATCTTGGTTGTGTTATCCTGGGCTCCTGAACAAAGCTGAAGAAAATCCCAATCTTCTGCCATTAAGCTGAAATCTAATTCAAGCGAACCTTGAAATTCCCATTATCGCATCTACGTTCTTTACTATGATCTCAACAGAGCAATTAGTTTTAATTATGCGCCCAGTAACGTTAACCCGTAAGTTTTCAGGGTGATATATAAGGCGCTTTCTAATTGGGTACGTAGCCGACACCTTACGCGATCACTTGAATTGTTACTGCGGTACAATTACGTTCAGCTTTATATTGCTGTAATTGAGGTCGTATGTCACTTTGAATAACATCGAACCGTGTTACGGAGGTTAGCAGTTCCCTTTCGACTGCCGATCTCCTATCTAAATCTGAGAAATTTATTCCAGTGCTTCTTTTGAGGCGCTGTTATTGCACAATTGGGCAAAATTTGCCACCAATGACGCAAAAAATCATTTCTAACCACTCCTGAAACTGAATTTGCAAAATAACAATAATTTTAAAGGTGGTAGATGGAAATGTACCGGAATTCATGATTTTATTCAAAAATCAGTCTTAAAAAACAGCATTGAACTGTGCATCTCGATGCTAATATCAGAATCTATTCAACCAGCTATTCATCTACTAACAATATTTTGGAAACATTTTGGAATAAGCTTATTTTATAGGAGGGGCAACATTCAACTACATTTTTACGTTATATTGTAAAATTGAAGAAAAATCAAAAATTATAAATAAAGCTAAACGCTCAAGAAAAGATATTTATATTAGAAGATTGAAGAAAAATTTATAAAAAATAGCGAAGAATAGTAGAAATGACACTGATGTTAAAAAAAGAACAATATCGTGCTCCAGTTTAAATCTCCTCTTGCTTACTTCCACATCTACTCGAGATACATATTTGATGGAGATAAGACTGATTAAAATTAGTTGTAAATTAGAAATAATTTGTGTTAATTTCGGAATTAATGTAGAAATTCAGATTTTCCACCATTTTACTCGGTTCCAGAAAAGATTACTGAAAATATCAAAAGTCTCAACTAACATGTTGCGTCTTTGTAAATTGGTTATTGTTTATGAATAACAGATTTATTATGATTTAAATGATTTAAAATTATATTCAAAGTAACAATGTTAATGGCGATTTTCTTTTTTGAAATAAATTTATATGTTTTTTATTTTTTATTTCGATATATTTTTCTTGTTTCTTAACCAGTTTGTAGTTTCATCAAACATACCAAAATATAGATGAAAAAATACAGCTAATAATCTTTTGAATAGCCTATACAAGGACATTTCGCAAAATGTGCAAAAAACATTAAGAAATAATTTATAATTGAAAAAAAGAATTGCCTATTTCATTTTTGATGAAAGACCAATAATTTTTTTCAAACATAAAACAATCAATTTTATTAATGGTTTTTAAAAAATATTTGAAATTAAGAAATAGAACGTCAATTATTGTGGGATCAGTGTCAATATGGTCACGTTAAAATATCAAAATTTCAAATTTGAAAATTTCGTGTCAGCTGAATCGTAAAAGGTCATTACCAAAGTTTCAACATACATTTGAAATTCACAAAAAAGTACAAAATGAAACAAAATCGACTTTAAAGTGTTGATGTTAAAATTTTTCAGAATTATACTTAAGAGCAAGAAGATTCTATCAACACTCTCTTGGGATTATACTATTTGATTTCCTTTTGTGTGGATTTATTTATATGCCCACAACTCCAAACGAAATGAATACTAAGATAGTTCCAAATCTGTTGGCTTTAAAAGTTGAACTAACTGCATATTTTTTGCTACAGAAGTGTTATTAGATTCAACTAAATAATTCATTTAGAGAATTAATAAAAAGTTTAAATTAGTTAATGTCCAGAAAAAGTTATTCAATATCTCAGATACGAGAGAATTTGTTTATTCAAAAGTATGCTTTAGTAAAAAACTTCAGCTATTTCTTAAACTGTATCTTTTTAAAAATTGTCTTACCGGGAAAATCTATGAAACCTTAAATCACAAAAAACAAAAATCTTCCAAAAATACAAAGTTGTTCTCTCGGTTCTCTGTTTCTGATATTTGTCAAGTTTGTAAAAAAGTGGAAACAAAATCCATCAAAAAAGAAAAGTTGATCTTATAAAATACATTGCGTATAATAATAATAATACGTCATCACTGTTTTAAGAACAGAGTTCGGAAGAACAAAAAATCTGTATAATAAATTAAAACCGTATGATCAANNAAGATTAACGTTTTTGTAATCCCAAATGGCCAAAAAGCCACCACATCAACTGATCAAACTTCATTTCTTTCTGAAAAAAGTTCTCAAGAGTAGACATTTTTCAGTAATGATTAAGCATTTATCCACCATATCTATGTTTTATAAATTACCTTTTTATGGGTTAAAGGACTCTAATTTATAGAACCAATAACTGAAAAGCATCAAAGACTCCGAACAACATTTTCTTCCCGACTGTTCCATCTAAATCCGCTAAATTGTTTCCAATACTTTTCTTTGAGGAGCCGTTATTGTGTAAATGTTAAAAATCTGTCACCGGCAATACAGAAAATTATCAGCCGTTCCGCTCGTAATCGGATGTCTTTCGAATCACTTTGTTGAGTTCGCTACTCTTTCCGCAGAAATAAAAGTTCGACAATTTTCAACATCTTCCATTGAAAATTCCAATTTCAGAGTGTCGACTGTTTCAATAAAAATTAATGTGTCATTGTCCTCACTAAATAAGACTTGTTTAAAGTGCTTCCAGTGTTTGGATTATGCAATTACGGAGCTTAATTTTTGGCGAAACATTGCGCCGCGACTGTTGGGGAACTGTAATGGTTCTAATTTCAACGAAGAATTCAGCAACGTCCCGGTTTTATTGTAATTTGTTTCGCAAACGATTATTGGTTTGGTTTTTTAATTTCTGAATTGGGCCCTATCGAAATTCAGAGACCGTTTTAACACAAAATTACGTAAGAATTATGGAAACTTCTTTTTAATCGTCTAATATAGGCAACCCAAAGCACGGGTGAGGCTTCTAGAATAGTTTTTCTCCGGCATTACACAAGAACAGCTTTATCTTAATATTACGGCCGCAGATGCATAAACGAATTTCCTTGTGTTACAAAACCGCAACAAAATCTCATTAATCTGTGATTTATGCTATGCACTAAACCATTAAATTAAAATCCAACTGAAACTCATTAGAATTCCCGTAATAAGATGCATCTTATAAGACAGTGTATTGCGCAGGAGCCATAAATGTTCGAGAAAGCTCTTCTAGAGACTATACTGTCAACATAATAGATTAAATCTTATTTGTAAAAAGCAATCACTTTGTTAGTTTACTGAGATTATGTACCTGAATGAGATGAAAGTGTACGAGATTTATCGAAAAATTAGAACGTTTTCAAGGTTGAGTGAAATTATTGTTTATCAGTTTAGTAATTGCAAAACAAATTAGCAAGATGAAACATATACTAGTCATATTCTTATTGGCACTAAATATGCTTCACAACATTAATTTAAAAACTGTTCTTTTTATATAATTTATGTACACCATAATGCACCATCAATTAAGGATTTCATCGAAATTCTAAAAATATCAAAATGTACAGAGGCCCTCATTTAAACTTCCAAAATTTAAAGTTATATTCTTATTTTATCAAAAGGAAATAAAAATATAGTCCGAGTGTAGGACTTCAAATAGTTTTAAGTATTCACATAATGAAAAATCTAAGTAAGTGATGAAAACTGTTTTTATTCTTTCTCTGTTACTTCTGTTCCCTGCTCTACAAATATTTATTTTATTTTAATTTCATTTGATAATCTGTTTCATGGAAATTTTCATTAAGGCAATTCACTGTAGAGGTGCATATACAACTCAAAAATTGTACACTATGTACGACAAAATCAACTGATTAAAAGTGTTTGGTCGCAGTCGAATTCACAGATACTGAAACATGAAAATATTGTATTAAAACTAGATTTTCTGGATAAATTTAATATTTACTGCTCTGCATGTTACATGCTAATTGTTTTAAATAAATGTACGTTGTAAAACTTATATGATGATTTACAGAAGTGGGCTTAAAGTGTTTTTTATCAATTTGTCAGTAATTATTAATAATATGTAGAATATGTAAAAAACGTAATACATGTATAGTGGATTGCATTTCATTGTAAAACAGTGTCAATAATAATTAGTATTCATTATAAAAGAATAAGTTACATGTGATTTAAAAATAGCTGTCGCCCTTGATGTTGGTTTATAAGAATTAAAAAAATATGTAAAATCTGAACAATTATTAAATGTAAATTAACGTCTACCTTCAGAATTTTTTATTTTTTATAATATTGCAACACTGCTAAAATAATGGAACTGTCATATCCGGTTCAAATTAAACTAGAATCATGAATCATACATGAAAATGTATATCACTGTCAGTGTCACTTCAAAATTTGTAGTTAACCTGAATTTGAATGATTTATGGACACAAATTCAATTTTCGGTATTTCTTGCTTGTGCTTACTCTTCAATTTACTTTTTCTGTCCCTAATTTGGTTTACATTATTATGTTTTTATAGTAACGTTCAAAATAATGTTATTAAAACATTTTAAGTTACGTCCAACTGTCCAACCAATTTACAGAGTTGAATTGCTTTATAATAATTTATAATTTGACATATTGACTTAGTCGTAGAAATGTAGCAAGTTTAGTTACAAACAAGTTCCTCTCTGAATCTACAACTGCTTAATGACAAGAAGTCAGAGTTAATTACTGCTAAAACTTCAAACTAATTTTGATTTCCACACGCCATACACGTTTTACAACGAATATTCACACACAACACAAATACGAATATAAACTCGGGATGTGGTCAAAAATCTACTATTTGAAAACGCATAAAAATATAGTCGAATTGCAAAATTCGTTTTACTGAAAGATAACCGATGGCATCTTTTTATGTAAAATGTACCTTAGAACTTACCAATTCTGTAAAAGCTTACGAGGCTTTTAGGTTCTTCACTCGCTTCGCTACTTCTGTTTTTTTACTAACCATATTTTGTCTCCCAGGACTGCAAATACTTCCGCGATATATTTTAGTTTGAAGAAGATTCCTAGAAAATTGAAAACTATCAAGAATAAACAATGGCCATTTCACTGATTGATTCGTTCATATTCACGTTAAATATTTGGGCGAAACCTGATCGATCGTTGTTGAAATATCTTCCTGAGTTCCTGAATACAATGAATATTGATGGCCGTGTGGTGTATTGACAGATTTGATAAATACAAATATTCCTGCATACGTAATGTGCGTACAAAGTTAGAAATTTCGAACTGAATCGTAAAAAGGGAGCAATCCGTTCAGACGCAAACAACGTTCCATGATGCATGTGCCTGAAAAATATGGGAATTGTTTCATTTTCATTTCATTTCGTTTCAGCATTTATATTGCCAATATTTCATAGCCCATCAGTGAGTTGATGCCAGTTAATCGGTTCCGCATTATAAACAATTGCAGTCAATTGATGGCATAAAATTCAAATTACTCCGGGACATGAATCTTGATCTTTTTATGCTCTTCAGGCGTTTCAGCAGCTTTACGCATATTACGTTTCAGAACTTTACGACACACTTCACTTATTGATTATGTGCTCATAAAATTTGCTAGATGTCCAGATTATACAACAAAATTAGACCGCGTGATTTATATTTCAGTCGTGTTGATTTTTGCAATATTGGTCCGGGCCTGTGATAAGCTCGGCGAAAGCTCACTTTTCCCAAAAATAATGCCAGCTGAAGAACTGGAAGGGAGCCAAACCCACAGACACACACTTGAACAAAGCTGTCGCCATTAATCATATTCGCGGGTTGTTGAGATATATGGGGTGGATCCCGAAAACTGCGAACGTTCAGCATTAACCAACTCAACTGAATTTTCGAAATGTCCCTGAGTT
The DNA here is from genome assembly GCA_004193795.1 of Asbolus verrucosus. Classification (NCBI taxonomy): domain Eukaryota; kingdom Metazoa; phylum Arthropoda; class Insecta; order Coleoptera; family Tenebrionidae; genus Asbolus; species Asbolus verrucosus. The sequence goes on along the minus strand of QDEB01053619.1, from coordinate 6,232 downwards.
TATACGTGTTACCAAATTAATGTTCATAGTTCTAATTTTTTTTAATTTCAATTTCTTAAAAGTTATTTTTCGATTCACGATCTAACGAGTAACAATCATACATTTATTTAAAAACATATTTTTCACTGATACTTTAAGACAGCCTTCAGAAGTAGAGTCAATAATAGAGAGAGGAATCATGTGCATTAAAATATTTTAAACATGTATCACTTTATACAAACATATTAAACATATTAACAGTTATTCGTCGTGAATTTTATTATATTGAAATAATAGTTTCTACATTAAATCTTACGTTTATATAATTATGGTCACCTCACACACGTTATTTTTTTAATTTAATACTGAAACTTTGTCAAAATTAAATTTGTGATTCGTGGTGTAATGATGGTTGCATAATTATGGTGTTAATAACGTTTTTAAATACATTTACATTTTCGATTTTCTGTTACTTCATCTTTTTTTTATTTAGACCAAGAGATGATCTTTCTTTATATAATTGTCAATATCGAATTTATTTCATTACTGACTTACCACAAGCTTCATTATATCGCACTGTATGAAAGGTTATCTTTTGCCGCCTTTGCTACAGGAAGCATAGGCATGTAATTAATTTTACACTAAATCTGTTCGGAAATTTAACTCAAACTGGAGGGCTTTTTTGAAAAAATGTTAGAGAGAAAAGAAGTTCAGTTTAACGAGTTCTATCATTGGTTAAAATTTTCGCCTACATTTGAATAACAACGTACATATTGCAGTTCTAAAGGTTTGAAAACTAAAAATAATTACTTTTTAATATATTTTAAATCATTGAAAAATCATTAAATATACGTAAATATCAATAGTAATATTGCACTGTGTAAAAACATTAACAAAAATCAGTTGATGTTGATCTTAAAAGGAATCGTAAAACAAAATATGTTAAATTCAAAATAATCCTAATTATTTCAAAATGGGATGAAATTGAAAATTGAAATTGAATTGTCGAATTTTGAAAGGTTGCCTCGACAGTTTTTCCTTTCTTTTCATTGCTGAAATAGATGCATACTCAACCATGGCGAAATATTTCTTATTTGGCGACTCTTTGAATACTTTTCTTTCTTCCGTTTTAGTGTTAGAACGCGTTTAAATTATAAGTAAAAATTTGTCCAAAAATGATGAGTGGAGCTGCAGTACACACGCCGCCGCCCCATAAATAATGAACAAAATCAAAACTAAGATGGATATGTTTACAGGCTTACGAGGGTCAACAATTTGTGGCGTAGGAAAATTTTATAACTTTGCGTCACGAAAGCGCTGATAAAGCACTCGAAACAATCCGGAGTTGGGGTAGGAGGCAGCAGGACGCAAAACCGGCGTGAAATTTATGCCACCTCGAAAGCTCTAATCAAGGGTACAACTTTTATGCCAAATAGAGAAAAAAAGGTTAAATTTGTACCAAACCATGTAAGTGCTGGCGAATATAAGAGCTTTTAATTTTCAGCTCTGTCGGGAACATGGTGGTTTAATTGGAATAAGCACGCAACCGGTCGGCTGGGTTGAGGTAACCCAAAAAAAATTAACGGAAATTGCATGGGATCAACCAGCAATATTTCCGGCCATTCTCATTTTTCATTACCTTCACGTGGCAATGAATTTGGGAAATAACATTATTTCTTTGCGTTCGCCGGTTGCAGCGCCCATAAAATTTTCATTATCCAACTTTAAATTGTAAAGGAAATTTATAAGAAGCTTATTTGTGGTATTGAATGGCTTCTTGTTTATTTACTCCATACTTACGGGTGGCTTTATTGAAGGTGGATAACAACCAACCAACCATAAAAAGTCAGAGGTGACTTGATGTATTGATTTTCCATTAGCGCGAAAACAACATTGAAATGGCTACCTCCGGAATTTCGTCTAAAATACTAAACAATTTCAATGTTTTCTTTACATAGCGTGTTTGATTCGACATTAATTGATTCCTTCCATTGCCCATAAAAGCGATATAAACCGGATAATAAAACAGCCGAGCAATTAATAGACTTCGGATCATTTAAGGGCTGTTTTCACCCGGAAATTTTTATGACTGCTTACGTCACAAAAGTACATTTGTTTGCGCTGTTATCTTCACGGATCAATCGTGATAACACTGTTTATGACAGTATTAAAAGAAAACAAATTCCCAGCTTAAAAAACAACCAAATTTTTGATTTCTTGTCCATCTTTGTTGATAAGTTGATAAGTTTTAATCTAGCTGAAAAAGCTTTTAAATACATTTCACTTGAACTCCACTCACATTTGTGGGGTTACAAATTTTGGACAAGACAAAATTTAGTCCCAGGATGCCAATTAAAAATTATGCATGTGACACATCAATAAAAACTTTTAACATAATTCTATTTTATTAAATTACTGTATGCGTCATTATTACACAAATTCGCATTAAAGAAACAAATAGATAAACGTCAAAAATTGCTCTTATATATTTAAAATAAAAATAATTTAATATTCATTGTATTTAAAAATTCTTCTAAAGTTTGGTAGTGATTATCATTATTAGTTTCAATAGTTAAATAAAAAAAAATACAAAGAAAGTTTTTTCTTTTATATAAACAAGTCTAAATGGATATTTATAGATTACTTAGCATATTCATGTAATAGTAATATTAAATAATAGATACAGTTGTAGGTTTCTAGATATCTGTACATGTACACTGATATTATTTACAGATGTGCTACTAAAGCCCATTCGAAAAGTTAATTCACCAAATAATTGAATTCGTTAATTAATTAATTGATAAGTACAAAATGTTGCGGGAATTTAAAATTCAAGATCGTACTTTAATATTTAATATATTAATTAATTAATATTAATATAATATATTTAATAGCATAAAAACTGACAGAAAATAATCAAAAATGACCACCAAAAAATTTAAGAGTTGAATTGATGACAATATTGTCCATAGATTCTACAACTTTTCTGTGACACTGTGTACATATTTTTTAAATTTAGGTTTGGCTTCTTGAAGATTTATCGTGAGTATCTATAAAAATCTATAAATTAACCTAATTGACATAATTTGTGTTTTTGCTTTTTTTACTGCATTCCAATTTTAATTAATTATTGTTCTTCATTTTTTTAATATGTTTTTAATCTAAAATTAAAGTTGTCGAAAAAAGAGCCATAATTAATGGATTCCGGAACATGCTACAGGAATACAATTTCATTATAAATGACATGTAGTCATTTATTTGTAATAATTCCGAATAAAGAACAAACAGCAAACATTTCAGTAGGCTACCGCTGCATAATAATTACATTTCAGTTTTAGCTCGTTTTTTCAGCTTTAGTTCAGTCAAAAATAACTATTATTTAAAACAATTCCAACGAAATACGTTGTATATATTGACTTTAACCCGATTTTCAAATTTTTGATTTACTGTCCCAGTTGAAACAAATAACAAATAGAGTAACAAAATTCTGGTAACCTGTAGAAAACAAAAATTTTTAACCGAATTCCGATCACTGTTTAATATTTATACAAATTAAAAAATGTCAAAATTTCTGTTTTGTTGGTAAAAAGGCTGGATACGCAGTTGCCCGAATTTTTTTTGTTTCCACATTTGTGATTTATGAATGTAAATCCCATAAAAAATCCAGCGTCATTTAGATAAGCGGGTCACACATGAAACTTTAGCATTAACATCGAATTTTTTGGACAAATTGTGGTTGGCACAATGGCAAGAAAAAGATAAATAGGGGTTTGTCAAAATTTAGCGTGGCAAATCGCCATATTCATTAAAATGAAATATGTGCGAACATTAAAATAAAATTAATTGCTGTGAATTATCCCAGAAGCTACGTATAAACACCATAGAAAAGCTTTTAGCAGAAGCACGCTGAGAATTTCTGATAAGACTCACATTTATACGAACGAATTGGCAATTTATTCCACCGGAAAACAAAAATTTAATTTGCCCACTTCTTGATGGAGAAATTTTCTCCTGCGAGCACATTTCCACGATAATTATTCTCTCCACCTCCTTAAATCGGGCGTCCTGAAGACAATGCGTGGCGGGTAATATCGCTCATCAGCTGGAAAGGCAGACTTGCAGAATTCAAGCGCCGGCTAGAAATTCTCCAGCAATAACACTGCACATGTCAGGATGATAAATCGCCCTGGAATAGAACATTTTGCACAATGCAGCCGCTATGCAGAAAGCTCAAGCTGCACCATTTCCATAAATAAGCCGTTATCGCGCCTTTTTATGGTTGCTCTTGCGAGCCCAACTCTGGTCTAATTAATCCTTGAATCGTGCTGAGGCCGCGATCAATGATAAATAAAGTCGATAACCCTAACGGCAATAATTTTATTTTAAGTATTTTTCCAGAAGTGTAGCTCGAGTCTCTTTGGGACCTGAACTCGAAATTCATTTCTATATTTAATTTGATATCTACCGAGTTCCGGGAGCCTCTTTCTTATTTCAGGGTAGCCATGGTAACGGACAAGAAAGTATATGTACCCTTCCTTGTTTTATAGTTTTACTTCAAATGGAATTTTTACTCGAGCTACTACAGTTTAAAATTGTTTAGATTAAGTTTACCGAATAGAAATAAATTGGACGAGGCCTTGCTTAATTCTTTGTCCCAGATATGAGGTGCGTTTAATTTAATACAGGAGTCGGAAGCGACCCGACTGAAATCCAGAATTTCGACCCCAAACAAGATTTACCAAGTTACCAACTTCAACTGACGAAGATTGCCGCAAGCCACAATGCATTTTGCATTCTTCCATCATCCCAGAAAATTTTGTCGCCCCTTTAAACCTCGTTATTACATAACCCCACATTATACATACGAACATCTCGACAGTTTACAAAATAATATGAAAATAAAATTTTGTGAAAAATTTGAACACATCCCTCGTTTTGTAAAAGCCAAATTTCGAGATCTTTAACAACAAAATCGTCGTTTATCAATCAAAATTATTGGAATAACGAATAGTGGGGTAGTTCAATATTCTTAAACGCTATACAGCATGATCTCACATTGTATGGACTTGATTCTGAGATCAGTGATGCCGAAACAGATGATGTCAGTATTTTCATTCGAATTTAGTATTTGCAACAATACCAAGATTCCTGATTATAAGTTTAAATTATAACGTGAAAATGAAAGTCGTGCAACAAGCTTCAATTTATCCAAAACTATTTTCAGCAAAATAATAAATAATAGAGTTAATAAAATAGATTTTAAAAAATGAAAAGTTAAACTGTGATTTCTTCATTTAAGTCAAAGATTATATAGAAAAAAAGAAAATGTTGAGAAATTCTGTGAAACTGTTCCAGTTAACAATAATTACATAAAAATTATATAGAGAAACATAATATTAATATTATGTAAAACATTACCACAACTTCATTTCAAAAAATAATAATGTCACTTATATCTTTTATGTTGTGAAAAAATGTATTGGAAAGAAAGGCATGAAATCACACTGTAACCCACTTGGTACTTTATAAGTTACAACTGGTCTCTGCATTATTTCTTATTTCTAATGTCAGTGTGAGGATACATTAAGTTAATTCTTAATTTAAAAGATATTCATTAATTAATTGTAAGTAGTGAAAACGAGTGGGCGGAAGTGAGTTTTCTTCCGACGAAATTTTAATCAATTATAAGATAATACACCTGCTTCTAAAATTTAGTCAAAATACCTTCAATTTTTTTTATGTATATCTAAAATCCGAAATTTGAAGATATAAGTACACATAACACAAAAAAAAAATGTCATTTATAAGAGTTGTAATTTGAAATCTATAAAATTGACAAATTACACAAATTTACCTTTTAATGATAACCTCTTCTTACTTGCCTTGAAAAAGTAATAATTTACCATTTAATTACAACTTGTGTCTTGTTTGAGTTCAGCAGGTTATGGCCATGTGAGTTAAGTTGTGGTGCTTGTCTGAATTATATGGACTTGCAGCCGAATTCACACAATAAACTGATTTTATAGCATTGAGACGGGATTTATATATGTATTTAACTGTATACTAAAAGTTGCCACGTCGTGCAATAACTTTTAACATTGATGACTGCCACTTCCGGTCGCAAAAGATGTTCACATGTTCAATATTATTTGATGTGTTTCTATAAACTCGTTCAATTTATTCACTGTAAAAAAACTCAAATTATACATTTCTATTTTTAAAAGGTAGGCATTTATCCTACTTATACAGTGAG
>QDEB01053602.1:0-10245 GCA_004193795.1 Asbolus verrucosus | reverse complement strand
GGAGTCCGTCACTAGGTGCTTGAATGTTTTGAACAAATTCAATCATCCATTGGATCACACTTGATCGTGTAAATCGTCCATAAAACATGCGTATTAAATTAAATTTCACGTATCAACTACTTTATCCGTTTACCATTTATGCCGTACAATTTACAGTTGGGACAAGCATAAAAAGATTTCAGATCTGGCATTCAACGAAATACATTTTCCAATTTAAAGAATTGTTAAATCACTAATAACACGTTTTCGAATTCAGTCAAATGAATTACAGAGTGGTACAAGTCTTATTTATTTCCAATTTAGGTGATTGACATGTCAGTCGCTTGACTTGTTGAAAAACGTGGCAGATTCCGCTCTATATTCTGCCTGAAAATGTCAATCCATTAATAACAGGCGCAGGTGCAGTCAGATTCGTATAAAAGTGAACGACTTATTCGCCATAATACGAACTTATCTTTTATTGGCAAATGCATCGGAGCGAGAACAAAGCTGCATGTAATAACCAAAGCGCATTTTGAACAATGCAAACATTAACACGAAAATTCAGCGAATTATGAAAGAAAGACGATCACAATGGAAACTTTGCGCTTGGTTCGCTCCTTTTTGTTTGGGGGTTCTGGATTTCTGTTAAGTAAATAAATTTTATTTTGTGTATGCTCCTGCCTTCGCCGTCTGGGTCTCCTGTCATAAAACCGTCCGAATTTTTCACATGATATTAACTCCCTGTTAACTTTTCTGAATCGTTTAAGTTCAAAAGCACCATAACACTCAATAACGTCTTATTGCTAAAGTCCCGATTCGGAAATTCCATTATAGTCCATAAACCACTGGAAATACACTGTATTTGTAAATCGGTTTTTATGGTCCCGCTATTGATACTGTGAGACGACAAAAGCATATTTATCAAAAAGAATTCTTTTTTTTTATTTAAAATTAGTAAATAATGCGAGCCGAAAGTGTCACCCTCTCAACACATATCTATGGAAATGGCACGCCATTCATCATCCGCCACTTGATAACTTTGCCTTCAATCCGTCTTGTTGTCCGAAAGCAGTTCTTAGCGATCAAGGGTCATAAAATATGATCTCTCTGTCCTATTGTCCGTGGATGGTCACGTAGTCACAAGATTCCGAGGTAAAATAAAATCGATAGCACACGTGAATGATGACCATTGATCGCTTTAATCCTAACAAATGTTTCTGCTGCTTGACGCTGCAAAACAAGTCAGATTTAAGCGTCATCAGGCCAAGTTATTTCGATAAGATGGCGAACCGATTTTTGAAACTGGTCATCCGAAAAATTTCTTGTAAATCCTTTTATCTCCCCACGATTTATCATATGGACGGATAGAGCGGACATGCAATATATTGTTCGTCCAAAACAATGGACAATAAAAACGGGATGAATGAAAGCAGTTATTTAAGATCGAAATTAAACCCCGCACTAAAGTGGCAAGCCAATGGTGCGAAACAAAAACATAATTAATTTACTTTTGTTTTTAAAACGCCCGACAACATTACTTTTTTGGAAACTTCTATGCAAATTTTGTTAGCTTCATGAAATGTTTCAAAGTAATAAACTGTCAAAATATCTCCCTTTGTTTTATGGTTGTGTAATTACATACGTAATTTTTTTCGACTCCCGAAGGTACAAAAACAGAACAGTGTGGCGGCGGAGACGATCATTAATTATTGTCATTAACAGCAGATGAGGGAAGAAAGCAATACAAAAAAAATATGTAAAGGGGAGCTAAACAAACGTGACACTATTGAGCATCCCTTGCTCCCTGCGGCTTAAACAAACTCAACACTTTAAACCAACAACAACGTTATAATTTGTTCAGCTAGTTTTCAACTAACAGTCGTGTTCATTTGGTGTGTTTGTTTAGAAACTATGTTATTTTGCCAGAGTGTCTTGAAAGGAATAGGAAATAAACATTTTTTTTTTTTCAGATGTCTTAGTCTCATAATTGCATAACTGAAGCAACTTCGCATTTTTTGTATATATTAATTCAGTTACTGTTGTTAACAAAAAATATATATATATCTAAAGCATAATTAAATTTATTAATTAAATTATTAAAATTCGAATGATGTTTGTTTGTTCTATTCATAAATGTGCTCGCACAATACATAATTTTCATAATATAATTCGGGTTAATAAAATAACTGGAATATAACTAAGTTTCCAGAACTTAATTGCATGCAAAATGTAAGCTCAAAGCAATGTAATAATATTCTCTGCCCCGTAAAATGAACGGTTCCCCTTTCCTGTCGAATAATACGCCGACCGTCACGATTCTTTTACATAAATGGAAGTATTGTAATCGAGTTGAAGAAATGAGAATCAATTTTGGAAGACTACTATACAGATTATTTTGAGCCTTTTTGCTGTTATTAGAAACAGCTATAAATAATAACTGATAACTACCTAGTAATGTTTTGACAACGACCTAAATAAAAAAGTTTCTTTGTTACCACATTTTAAACTTTTAAAATAAATTCACTGATGTAATTCTATTCAGTTTATGGAATTACTAATTTAACAGAGCCGTAACGTAAGGCCGTAAGTTTTGTTAATGGAGTAGTTAACCTCGTTTTTGCTCTCCAGGTTAATTTGAGTTTCAGTTATTAACCACACTAAGATAGAGCCTGAAAGCTATAACTGAACATGTGACCAGAGGGGAGGTAATGAAATGAAAAGCGGGAACTTGAATGAAATGGCTTCACGAATGCTGACGAAATACAATCATCGAAAAAACTTTCGATCAATCTGAGTGTTTGCATGTTGAGTATTTTGAGGGTTCCTGTTGATTGAACTTGTGTATCTAACGGAGTGTAAAGAAGAGCTGAAGTATTTAAATATAAATTTATAAGCAAAATGAATATTAAAAATACCAAACAATTTTTACTCCGAAATATACAGAGTGAAAAAAGCGTTGAATGATCTGTGCTATTCTTCAGATTTTTGACAATAACATTAATGACGATAGACCCAAGTTTATTAAGGCAGCGTATTTCAATAATAAATGCAATCATTCATTTTTTATGTCTAAAATATCAACATTAGAAATAATCCCTTAAAATATGAGGCAACCAATAAATCATTATTTTAAATTATTTACATTTTAGATATTGACAAATGAATGGGGAAAGTGAATGTGGATAATAGGTGTAAACATTTACAAAAAATCGAATTAAAAAATACAATTTTTACAACTTTATTACTAGTGCATAAAAAAAATTATTCTCTATCAAATCTTTAATTGGTGTTTTTGGACAAAATACAATTTGATTAAAATACTTTCTAGAAATAAATTGTACACTTTTAGATTATTTAACCTGAAGATGATCCTAACTGGGGTCGTTGCGTCATGTAGCTAGAGTATGTAAAGAATTTTTGTACTAAATTGTCTTTTCATTTTTATAATAAATATTGTTATGCAGAAAACAAAGTGCGTATTGTTAAAAATATCTATCTTTTAACTCTTTAAAATTTAATTTTTGTTTTTTTATTCAATATTTACGTCAAACAGACTCAAACTGAGATCGACTCGATTATGCTTTCATGTACATATCCGAACCTTGGTATGTGACTTTTTATCCTCTTTAAGATATTCAGTCTATCATTTTGTGTTTGATAATATCATTACTATCTTTTTTTTTTCAATAATAATCAAATTTTATAAGAGATATTCCTATTTGTTTATATAGTTTAAGTTTTTTTCCATTTTAAATATTAAAATTTAATTTAAGACGTTAAAACTGTTGTCTAAATGAATGTTGGTGGTGTGATTTATCACGAGGAAATTTGTTAGGGTTGCTATCTCTAAACTTTTTTGATAGGAAAAATGAACCTCAATCTTTAATATTTATTCCGCTTTAAATAATTCTAAATGTTTTTTTTCTGGAGTGCTCTCTGTCTACTCATATTTTCCTTGTTTAATAAGGAACCGAAAGTTTATAATGAATTCATTCAAGAATCTAGAAGCAAGTCGCCTTTTCTACTTATAAAAATGTAACTCTTAAAGCAAATTTCTCTTCTCGACTCCTCCAAGTTCAGTAAGTTGCTTTCATCCGAGTTACGATTTGATCCTCGACTGCGACACTCTAATCGCCTAGGAAAACCACCAGCTGATATAAGAAAGAGATCGAGACGATTCACTAAATTATTGATAGGCTATAAACAGAAGTCTCCAACGATTTAAATGAGCCGAATACCGAAAAATAAATTCATTTGAGCGCAATGAGCTAGGTGACAATTAAAATAACAATGATACTCTTAAAAACATAAATGATTACAAATTAAAGTTTTAGCTTACAAACATGAACGATTTAGCAAAATCGTATTTGTTTGATAATGAATTCCTATTAAAAGAAACCGTTTTTAGTGTTTAATTAAGCTGATTGACGAGAACGTATAAAATTTAACAAACATTTATATTTTCCTTCAGCACATCAAGATTGTATAATTGCTTCGATAAAAAGCAACAAAATTTTCATTCATGGCAATAGAATTTTAGATTTTCTCCTCATGTTGGTAAGTGTGCTGAGAATACTACTTGTATCGCATTAATAGACCACGCAGAACAATCTCAAGGGCTCCCTATACGTGCTTAAATACCCTATTTCGATATAATCTGGCTTACGAAAACACTATTTATTTGAAATATGGTAATGTTGATACTGCATATGGGGTTAACGTTGTAATTTTCCTTACCTCGTTACTTTCACCGCCGTAACATGCTGATGAGTTTTGATAATACCGAAGCTCTTTTACTGCTGTTGCGGTAATAAGGATACGAAATAAAATTTTCCAATTACTTAGTCTCAAATCCATTTTAAAGATAAGGTTAAGCGCTCTTGAATCAGATGGAGCCGAAAAGTTGACTCAAAATGGCGGCGTTTTTGCCGGGGCCGTCGTCCCCACCCGACCGCAAATGTGTCGAAAAAAGTGATGAAGAATCCGTCGTGTCTGAGGTCCTTTTTCATATTGACTTTGTTTTGGTCGGAATGACCGATTGTTCCCAATATGTGAAAAATGTTTCCGCCGCGAGAATTTATTTGATTGAATTCTTTAATTGAAGTGGTCGAAAACTCATTTTTTAAGAGGCTTCACCAACTTTGTAAGATTAATCGACGTGGCCCATCCGATTTATACTAAATTTATGTGGAAAGGTATGGTGAGAATAATTTATTGATTGGAGTTCAGCCGGCCCTTTGCTCCACAATCGCTGTCGAATCTAGACTAACTGTCGCTCACCACTTTTATCAACTTTTCGACAGCACATTAGTTTCAACGGTTCGGCCATCAAAGCCCTTTCAGATTACTCGATTATGGCGGTATATATCTTCGAATTCCCCGAATTATTATAATACAATACGCTAGAAAACCGAACTTGACTGACGCCTTCCCACAGAAATTTTCTCAACTGTCAAAAGCGATCGTATAGAGTTTAGTTAACTCCATTATCTCCGATAACGGCGAGACTAGTTAAAATAAACAACAAAGATATAGCCGTGGAACTCGGTTATAATTAACTTATTTTATTGGACGTGCAGATAAATCTTGCTTTATCTGTGACACGCAACAGACTAATTCATAACTTAGTCAACACCTTTGGTAATTTAATTTCAGCTGTTGCACTGCAATTATGTTAAGCATCTTCATCTCGGCGAGGATTTTAAACTTTAATGTTTCTCATAAGTATTGTTGGTTACATAACTCCGCAGCTCATTACACATGAATATCGTAAACGCCAGTCTCCTGGTTCCCTTATTTTATCATTTAATAGATCTGTTTTTCTTTCATTTCCATCTGTTTTTCATTTGCTTATTATTTTTTGTACAGGGTGTTACTGAAAAACTTGCATCTATCACTGACTTTTTGTCTTTGATTAAGTATCTTTGATTAACTATCTGTTATAACTTTATCTCCATTTCCTAGAAAATGAGCATACTTTAGATAACTGTCTAAATTGTGTAAACATTTTTTTTTGTATGCTCAATTGAATTTTTTGCTGCAAGTGTTGGATAAAGATAGGAGCGTGCATATGCCTGTATATGTAACGTGATATTATTAAATTGTTTTTACAAAACTTTGTTTACAATGCACAATATTGGTTTATATAATATTATTCTGTTTGGAAACTGTACAGCTCTAATTGTAAAAAAATACAGTTTTGGTGGATGCGCCGGGCTATTTACTTTCAATTAAATATTTGTGTTAATATTTAAAAGGAAATTAATTTATGGAAAAATTATACACTTTAACAGGTTTTTAAACATTTTTCTCGTTTTTCAATCTCACTTTGGATTAATTAATGAATTATCATTTTAATTCTCAATTATTTATTCATTTTTAAAATACATGCTTCAACAAAGGCTTACAGTTTCGAAAAAATTAACGATTACAAATCGTGAAATCAAACGTGTGGAGCATTGGTGTTCAAATCCCAGCAACCTCCTATAGGCGTTTTCAATAAAGAAAACCTCATAAAAACACTATGATTGTATCGTACCTAAGATAAAAAATTCACGTAGCGGAAATTTATTTGTTTACGATATGAACATTTGATAGAAATTCCGTGAAAAACATTTTAACACATAACTGAATTTCACGAATTTATTTGTTTGCCATCACGACTATAACACTTGCAACCTAATAATAGTAATTTTTATCACAACGACTGTTTATTGACACTAAACGGCAAAACCCAAGAATTAATGGAACACATTTATTTTAGCGTTTGCTGTAGCCGTGTCATAGTCGCCATTTTTTTAATTTGTGATTTTCAAACATCTGTTGGATATAAAATTTAATTTAAATTATATTTTACAATCATCGTCCATTCTTCTTATTATTAAAACTACGTTTCGGAATTCAAGCATTTATTACTTAAAAGCCAAACAAAGGAATTTCATAAATGCAATTGTGCTTTATTAAAGGATGTATCTAATAATGTACATTTACGTTAAGTATCAAGAACTCTCGTACTGTAAGCAGAATAACATTAAGAAAGTATTTTTTATTTTTACGTATCAGTTATTTTTCAGATATGAATATAGACTTTAGAAAGGCAATTAGTGAGAATTCGATTCAATAATAAAGCGTAGTTTTATCATAAAATTATTTTATTCTATTCCGATAATTAGAAAATTTTATATTTAACGTAGAGTTTGGTTACACAAAACGTTGATGTGGCAAACTGAATGTAAAATTATAATTTAGAAACGTTTTGCTTAATTATATTGTAACAATAAACTATTTGCTACATTCAGTAGAGCATTTTATTTAAACAAACGTCTTTTTTAACAAAATTAATAGTATTTTAACGAATAACAATGAAAATATTTGGTTGTAAAGGCAATTTATAATTAATTTTTAGAGAGTGGAATTTATGCCAAATGTATAACTAATGTACATTTTTAATACGTTAACAAAATCCGTCAGTATTAAAACATCAATTAATTTTTGCATACTTTATATTTGGGCGATTTTTGCATAACTGAATAAATGTATAATTAATATATTAGTCGATAACATATAATTACACTCTACAACATCCCTTATGCTCAATAACTTTAACTTTCTTAATATTATAGATCCGTAGAGCAGTAATTATCAATATTTAAATTTTTATTCTTTTGTATTTTCTTGGATAATCTGACTATAAGCTAATCAAATAAAAACGAAACGTTTCGCCCCGAGTTTCCGTGGACTTCTTCAGGATATTTTATTTAGCTGCAAATTCATCATTATTAGATCTTATTATTTTCTTCTTAATTATTACCTTACAATTACATCACTATTACAATACAATTTTACACATTAAAAACATTAAAACTTCTTTTTGACAACAGGCGTTTTTTTATCTTCATCTTATTAATTAAGGCATCGTGAACTTTACTTAAATTCTTTACATTTGATTTTTTGTTTATTACTGTCTTTCATTTTTCTACTGTAAATCATTTCAGCATTTTCTCTAGCTTTTCTACTGCTTATTATGTAATTTTTTATTTGATTAGTTTATAGTCAGAATACTCAAGAAAATACAAAAGAATACTTAAAACTGACTAAGAAATTGAGAAAATTAAATATTTAAATTTTTATTAATGTTAAAGCTTTTTATTCATACGTTTATTGGTTATTATGAAAGATTACCTCGTTATAACACCTCTATAAATAAAAAACCTTCGGAAAATGTTATTTCAGTTTCGAGAAAGAACCTAAATCCTGATTTAGTAATTTAATGTTATTGAAAACTGATCCAATTACGATATTAAAAGTTGGCTCCTAAACGACAGAATTATTCAAAACTAGCTACTGTAAAATATGTATTTATTAATCGTTCAGTAGCAAAAATTATAATGAATTTAATTAGTTCCTAAGTTAACAATTTATTTTATTTCTTAAGAAATTTTTTATGTTTGTTGTCTTAGTTTCAGTTTATTTGTATTAAATAATATTCCGTAAATGCAATAAAATTTGTTATAATAGACCACGATATAGGTTTTTTAATTTAAATAATGAATGACGCGTGTATTCGTATAAAACCTTGAGGAATTTTGGTGAATATAATTTTACTCCCTATTGATTTTTAAACCTTTCAAATAAAAAATTTCTCTCAAGTCACAATAAAAAACCCGTTTCTGATCTCTNNCAACTATTTCTAATAATGCTCAAATAGTTCACATGTTTTTCTGATGTTTTGTAAGTATTTCAGGTATTCATGCATATTTCTAATATTTCGAGAAAATTTCGTTTCAGTTTTACAACAGACTCAACAGCAATTAACCCTTCGGAATTTGAGCAAGTATTGAATGTCTACGTTAATAGACAAGTTTCCAACTTATCAGTGAATTTAGGTAAAGGTCTGCAAATTTGGGACGGACATTACGGTTATATTAAGCTAAATTATGTCGTCTAGTTCTTCAGTGAACTATAACCGAAGGTCAAATTATTCAGAGTTTGAGTTGAAAAATTTTGACTTGTGTAAGTCGAATTACCCTGCTGTAAGCATTTTTTGATCTTTTCAGTCCAGGAAATCTGTGTGACCTTGATCGTCCACTTTTGCGAATTTTCCTCTTTTTAATAAACTTTATTTATACATTTCCGATGCGATATTATGTGATAAAACCCTGAACTCGCCTTAGCAACAGAATTATGTAACACATTTGGAGCTCTAATAAAGTACTTCAGTTCATCACATCAACAAATTTTACAGCCCGTGGGGAAGGTAGGTGTAATAGATATAAAAACCGCGGGGGTGGTTAAGGGCCTCGCTTGTGTGTAACAGTTGGATGGAGTAATTTTTGGTAAGAACGCGATTTGTGTGCGGTTGAAGGCAAATAACGGAGCATCACATAATTATGTGTTTGAGTAAACGCGCCTCCTCAAACTCCTGATACATCACTGACATAAATCTGGGGTGTGATCGTAGCGAGGTTATGTACATAGAGGGATGGGAGAAACCAAATATACATGTTGACTCGTCACTTTTCATCGTCGCCCGCAATTTATATTCCCCGAAGATGGAGTGTTTAGGCAAAAAATAAATTTGATATTTTGCTCAAGCGTGACGCTTGAGTGTTTTGATGTGACACAGCATTATTCATTGCAGTTGATAATCTCGTCAGAGCATTAATTACTCGACGAGTTCTATCGAAATCGCTGGCAAGTTTTTGTGTCAATAGCTAATGCCTGGCTGATTCAAACGAACCTTTTGCATACAGAGCCGTGTAAGTTAACCACATTAAAGTCGAAAGTTTTAATTGGATAGGTGATATTTAATAAAAAAGTCAAACCAGAACTTCCCCGCAAACTTTAACAATTATACAGGCTGAACTAGGTTGCTTGGTAAATTGCCTTGTTGTTGTGTAATCGCCAAATTAAAATTTCACGCCACCTTAGCGAGGAGCGCTATTAAATTTTTTAATATTAAACCACTGAGAATCTTCTAGTGTCGTCTCCATAAGACGAAAGATCGTGTTTCAAAAACGATCGGGGCGCTACTACATTAATAAAACCCACTACAAAAATTACTCACTGAATATTCAGAAATACCACAAATAACGACCCGACATTTCACCAGTAATGGCTAAAGTGGGACCATAATCAATGTGATCAATGGAGAAAAGAACGAATCGGTGCCAAATTTCCCTACAGCAGGAAGCAGAAAGTTAAATATTATTGAAATAATTATCTTGTTTTTGAAACCTTTTTCTGAAGTATCAATAAAATGAC
>QDEB01053601.1:0-23519 GCA_004193795.1 Asbolus verrucosus | reverse complement strand
ATTATAAAAAAATTTAAAAAATATAAGCATTTTATTGTATTTACATTTCCTAAAAACTTTTATTTAAAGGTCCAAGAAACACTAGCTGATCGATGTGTTCAGGAGTCAACCTACAACCATGCTGCCAATCCGGCATTAGCCAAGCTATGCTCAGTGGTGCCAACCCAACTTTCAATCAACTAAAAATTCATTAATAACCGGTTATTTTCTTATATTTTACACGGTTTTCCGGTTAATTAAACACAAAAAAATTACCTGGTTTTAATCGGTTATTGACTTTTGAATAACTGGTTATACAAATTACCAGTTATTTTTGCCCATTCCTAGTCAGAAATTATTTTTGACAGATAATTCACAGTTGAATGTTTCATTATTTTGATTTTTATAATTACAAAAAATGACAACAAAAGATTCCTAAAACAAATTTGTTTTGATATGACAGTAAGCAATTGGTATCGTTTTTGTTGGAAATCAGCTTATCAACATCTGACTTCCTAGGCTTCCTGAATTCGACGTCGGAGTTTCACTAGACTGTTAGGCGGGCATTGTAAATTGCGTTTTTATTGAAATTGAAAATTTGAAAAATTGTTAATATTTATGGTATTCCATTTGGTATGTTCTATAGGCGATAGGTCTGGAGAACAAGAAGTCCATAACAGTAAAGTTATTTGGGCACGTTCAAGAAACTCTTCTATAATTGCTCGTATGTAGACGGAAGCAATTTTCTTGTTGAAAAATGAGATACTGCAGGCGATTTACATGCTTTCCCAATGAAGCGATTTATACATTTAAACTTCCCCCAATAAAAACTATGTATAAGAAACAGACTTTCATATGATATTGCACTCCAAACCATAACTCCCTAAGTAAGAGCGGTATATTTTTGAATATCAATTTGAAAAAATCCGACATTCATCACGTTGGCGTCTCCCTCTTCTGCGGCCATCATAGGCCCACAAACAGCACCGAGATTCATCACTTAAGACAATTTGATGCCATTCATGGATCCAGTGGTCTTTCTATCCACCACTCAAGCCTTGTAGCTCGATGACATGGAGTAACAGGCGCAGATATGGACGGTATGATCTGATGCGAAAACTTCATGGTTCTGTTGCAGGGCTGCTATTATTTCACTATTATTAATGTTTGTAATCTGAAAAAATGACATAATCAATTACGTTGCTTTGTGAGTAACTCCACAAGGGTAATACACTGTCCAATTTCGCAACTGTTACAATCTGAAACATTTTAAAATGAAGTAAATTCAATTAACTCATATTAAATATTTTCAATACCTATCAGATGAAAAATTTTAGAAGAAAGCTGAACTTTAAATTCTATCTTTCTTTTCTTTCGTTTCATTTAAATTTGTAAACAAGATTTTGTACATAGGATTTTCAAACTGTTTTTCTTTGACTACTATGCCCTTTAAAATATATATCACTAATATGTATTATTTTGATGCGAACTTAATTTTGTGATTACAAATACCCTATTGCGTGTTTTAATATTTTTAATTTATTTCAAAGTACGAATATCAACATTTGGTAAAATTAATTTGCCTACTCTTCTGTATCGAAAGTATTTAAAAGTAATATGTTTATTTAAAAAAATTTACCTCATACCAGTAAGTTTTTTTATTACTTATTATTTTATTATTTATTACTGGAATTCGACAGTATCGTTGATGGTTTGGCATTAAATGAGAATGAGATTAATGCATATCCACTTATTGTTATCGCAATAAACAAACACCCACCTTCATAATGCACAAGAACCAGTAGTTATTCGTCACACTACAGAAAAATAGAATTTTACGTATTTTAGGAAAGTAACGGACATTTGTATAAAAAAGTTCTATAGGTATATTGAATATGAAGCATACTAAATCTGTTTTTTTTTTTTTTTTGTACTTTGGTACATAAATAATTAAGGTGTTATTGATATTATTTATGGTCATTAATTAACGTGTCAATCAGCGAGTACAACACGATCGTTAAAGGAAAAAGTACTTCAATAAAATTAATCTCTTTTTGATAATGAATATCAACGCCGGATCATTATTACATTATTAGTAGTTATTAAGTTTGTGAGTTTTTTTTTATAATTCGAAATATATCATAATCATCGATCGACAGTAATATTGATGTCGATAATATATTGTATAATAAATAAAAAACGCTATGTACCTTGCAGGTATATTATTCATTTTTTTTACCCAGACAAAAATAAAATACGTATACTTCGTTTTTTCGGTTATAATTTAATAGGATAGTATCGTGTGACAGATTTTGAATACCTTGTGGCCATTTTGTCATCATACTTATTAAATCGTCAATCACTCATAATTTGAATTGTTTGTTAAATCAATTACTCAGTTTTCTAATTAGTAATGAGGTATTATACAACAATATCAAACAAATACCCAGTTCGAACAAGATTAAAATAATGAATAAAGTTAAAAACTACACTTACAAAAAAATTCTTCAAAAATCCAAAATTTAAACGGGAGCCGAATTTCTTTACTGGAGAACCATATATTTAGCGGCAGATTGTTTGACGATTATACATAAGTTTCGATACTAGCTGTATGAATAACCTAAAGGATAATTTTGTTTTTGTTTTGGAGTTACAGCTGAATGTGCCTAAATGTGATCAGCTGCGGTTCTTCTCCAAAGAACCTTCAAAAATAACACTGAGTTTTGATGGTTTTTAGAAAATGTGTACAGTTGTAATAATAGAAATTTTTTATCTGTATCCTATTTTCATTGGTTTTGTAGCAACTAGTCAAAATCAATAAAATGAATCAAATCATAACTGAAAGGCTATATTTACTTATAAGTCAAAAATTTTAAATAAATATGTAAATGTGTAACTAAACAAACACTTTGCAGGTTTATTGAATTGAACTTGTTCATCATACGTGTAATGTAATATGTAACGAGAATGATTGTAACAAGTGGGTAAGTAATCTTGAGAGCACCGTCAACCTTCGTTGTTTTCTCTATGATTGAGTGATACGTTTACAACAGCATAATTACAACATCATTTGTTTATTTCCATTATACTGGAAGGATCAAGTACATCGAGCAAATCTTGAAGTTCATGTAAATTATTTTTGATAAATACTTTTCAACTGCATATGTAGTACAGATAGATGTAAACCTCTTTTCAGTACTATAAAAAATCAATTTGTCGTAACTAGTGATCGAAAATATTTCTAATTTACTCGTAAGTAGGCGTTGAAAAACAATGTCACGTTGAGAGAACTGTAGACACAACTATACAAATGACGTTTGCGCGATGATATTCACACCTTAACCTAACAAATAAATTTCAAAACAATAAGCAGCATACGTTGTATTTGTCATCCGTTACTTTTTTGACTGTGACTGAATGACTTTCTTCGAGCCAAATTGACATAATGGTCACAACCTACTCGAATTGAAAATTTATTCGATCGCACATTATATTTAACTCATAGCTAAAATCGTTTAAACAATCGAGACAAGATGCAGGTGTTTCATAATGTAAATTTAAAAATAAATTTAAATAATGGTAAATTTATTGATTTTTGAAGTTGTGTATTTTGAAAATTTTTGTTACATATTTTTTTATATTATCGTACACAGTTCGTGAAATAATCTGTGAATCCAGATTCTCAACTGTATCTCTGTGTATCGATCCGCATTCCGATGACAATCCAAATTCAAGTTTTAATTTTTTCTTTAATAATTTTATGAAAAATTACATCATTTTTACTTGAACAAAATGCTATTAAAATTGTATGTTGAATTTTGAATCTTTAGGTATGATTGTCCTATAAAATTAGATGTTTCGTCTTCTCAATATAATGAAAATAAAATTATATTTTTATTTGTTTTATGTAGCTATGAATATTTTTTATTCTTTAATAGCAAAGTTGTACATATATGATTTTACAACAATATCATCAATGTCATCGAAATTCGTGCATTATATTGTAACACATTCAGATACAAGATAGATCTTATAGTGGTACAAATTGGGATCAAAATCCGTGGTCCAAATCCGGTTTTTGTGCAGATTCGAATCCGTCAGATTTGTAGATCCGTACAAACTAATTCAGATTTTATCACTAAATGTTAAGTAAGTAATGGGAGTTCTCGACATCCAAAATTATTGTTGGCTCGACACTTATAAATTGTTAAAAATTGTTACATCGTTCAGGGATTAGTTAGAAGACAAATCAAATTACAGTTTCTGATGACATTTTATTTTACTTACCAACTATAAATTATTCAAAATCCTTATTAAAGATTTTGTTCCTCCATAATTCTTACCGTGATACATGACCTAAGATTTAACTAATTTAATTTAAAGTGAGAAATTAATTTCCATTATGAAACATTTTATAAAATAAGAGTGTTCGCGTATGTTTATAATTTATAACAATCAACATAACGTTTCGACTTGACTTACTTGTAACAAATTCAACTGAATTTTGGTATCTGGCCGCAATATACATATGTATAAGCATTTTTATGTTGTTTGTTGTATTTATTCATAATTGAAGTAATATTTTAACAAAATACACAAATAAGAACAAATATTTCGATATCACGTAATTTTTAATTTGTATTTCTTAATCTAAACTGCTTAATATGTGTAAGCATTGTAATGTTCATAATAAGACACTTTCAGTTAATTGCAATGCTATTATTGTATCGTATGGTCAAATCGACATATGCAAGCTTCCAGGTCATTATTTAGAAAAGATAATTAATTACACCCGGTTTTTTTTTGTTGTGAAATATTTTGAATAGGAAAATGTTTCTATCACGCATGTCATGTCTAAATCTAATTCAGTCGACAATAATTTATTGATTGTAAAAAATCTTATAAATGTAATTTTACTCAAGAGTGATGTCTGTAATGTAGATAAATTACTTCTTTGATCACAATATAATGATCGTCACATATTTTACATATGTATACCTATACAAAAAGACGCTATTTTTTATTCTGATTATTTGTAGTTGATTTTCTTAAAATTATTATTCAAGGAGATAATATTGTTATTTAAAACTTTCGAGCAAAATCTCTTTTATAATTTTTATATTACTAGTTACATTCGTGGACAAAAAATTCCGGACACCCAACTTATGTTATCATAGGGATTTTTTTTTTACAAAATATGAAGCATCATCTGCAAAGTAAGATTGGGAAATATAGTTGTCATCAGTTGAATAGCTTTTGTTGGAAGCGCATTTGAAAATGCGAACAGAAAATGTAGCCCGAACAATAGTTTTAACTGAAGATGGACGCAGTATACGATACATCGCTACTGTCTTGAATGTTCCCCGAAGTACCATCTAAGTGAGTACACAAGAAGACCAGAATTAGCAAGACCAAGACCATAAAACAAAAACAAAATTGTTTTCCTATGATAACAGAAATGAAGTTGTGTGTCCGGAATTTTTGGTCCACGAGTGTATTTTGTTTCGTGTTTAAAAAATAATTTTAGTAAATTCATAAAAAAAAATGACAAGATCCTTAATTTTTAGTACTTGCATTTTTGCTTTGTAATGAACTGTTATATAATAAATTTTAATATACGTATTAAAGACATAATTTGTAGATAAAATACACAATTGTTGGTACTAATACTAAGTACACAATGAGAAAATATGGCCACCTATGTCAAGATTTTAATTTTCTTCTCGAGTAAATTACACCAAACATTGAGAAACAATACCGTACAATCAGTTGAATGCTATTGTTTGTTAAGTTTTTTTTCGGATTCTACAATTGCAACAATTAATTTTAGATTTTTGTAAACCATTTATGAAGTTTTGAAAAATGGTAACTTAACATAAATATTATTTCTTCAGTAGCACAACGTGTTCTTACAATAAACCATTATGACTACTGTATGGTTTATGACAAAACATTATGTTATAGACTGGAATTAAATAACGAAGCACAAAAAGATTTATTTTTCAAAAATGTAAAGTAATGAGGAAAATTGTAGAGAAAAAAATACGTTATTTAATCGCGTTTTTGATAAATATGAGTGTTTAATCAAAAATATGGAATAAATTCTTTAGTGTTCTTGGAAAATTTAATAATGGTGGATAACGTTTTCTCAAGAGAGCAGTATTTCACATAACAAAAGAAGACATTTCTGAAATGTAGAACATTGGTGACAAGTTTAATTTTTGATATTGTAACACTCGTCAAAATTTGTTTGTATTTTTAAAATAGACATTAGTCAAGTCATTTACATTTCGCCAATAATATATATTTTTTTTATTGTTACAGCAAGACTGTCCAAATGGTCGCTTGACCCCAGCGAAATTTGTAGACATGTATAAGATGTTCTTCCCGTCTGGAAATGCAGAAGAATTTTGCGATCATGTCTTCAGAACTTTTGACATGGACAAAAATGGATATATCGATTTTAAGGTATGATACATAAATATATTTTAACAATATGTTGCTACATTTTTTTTTTCTTTTTTTAGACGTACTTTTATCGTGTTGAAATGAATTATGTTTCAGATGGTTTTTGTGGTTTCAAAAATGAAAATTAATTATTTATTTATATTAGTTTCTTAGTTTCTCTAATCAATAAAAAAAGTCCTTCTGTTACTGGAAGTTTTGACAGATAGTTATTTGTCCTTATGAACGGAATTAAGACGTAGAAAATTTGTACTTCACCAACTTATCAAAAATCACTTTACTAATTTGGGTGAAGTATCCATGATAATGATAAATTCTTATAAATCAACGATGTTTTCTATAATTTCCTTATAAATTTCTCGTTTTCTTCTTCACCACTTATAAGTTAATACGGAACATTTGCAGGTATTAAAAGCTCCCCTTTCTAGGCATTTTTTTTAACTCATTAATATCATCTTTTTGTATAAAGTATGTATAAACCCAAGAATTTATATTTTCTGTACGAAAAATTATGTACGAAAGAGAAATGTCATGTGTGTAAAGCAGAAAATAATCTATGCCTATATAGTGTTAAGCAAAACTATGGAATCATTACTTTCTTTTCCAAACTACTAGGAAGTAGTAACGTATGTTTTTAATATCATAAGCATTAAAGTAATTTTTATTTAGCAGCGTCACAGATTTAACCATTTCCATATCGATATTCAAGGGCTTAACGTTAACGTAAATGCCTCTATTAATTTTCTAAAAAAGAAAAAAAAGGGCAGCATTGGAAAACAAAATCTTAATTCCGTACGTTTAGTATAAAATTAATTATTGTGACATTTGTCAAATGAAAATTTTATTATGATTTTCATCGGAATAGTAATTGTTGCTAGAACCCACCGTTTCTTTTTCTATTGTTAACAGTGTAAAGATTCTGATTTTTTCATGAATATGAAAGGATAATATTTAGAAAAGACCAAAGTATTGGTAAATGCATACATTCAAACAGTACCCAGGAACTTCATGAAGTGTGTGCTCAATTGAAGAGACATAACCTACAAAATAAAATTTTATGCTTATGTTTTTTTAATAACTGTTGGTAATAAATTAAAATAAAAACATTACAATATGCGCTGAAAATGTTCGCTTTGCGAGACCAAATAAATTAATACTTCTTTTCAAGTCATTAAAAACATTTCGTAAAATTTTTGGGATTATGTTGACTCATCCTTGGGTAATCCTATCATCTTTCAGTTGTTGAATTGTTCAGATAGAAGTTTTGAAAATTGTATTTTTCAGATGTGGAAACACAAAATAATCCAGGAGGGGATTAGGTCTGGATATTATAGATCTGAACGTCAGCTTAATAACTGCTCATTGTAAAATTCACACGAATATTTCATTATTTTTGGGGTTGTGTGAGTAGTAAATGGCTCCGTCAGGCTGGAAATACCCATTTTGCAATTTGTCTTCCTGCAGATGACTTATAAAATTGTTAAGAATTGTTCTCTGGACAGACAGTTTCTAAAAAAAAGACTTGTACACAGCAATTCAGTCATCAATTTTTTGTGAATGTAATGACAGTCCAATCTAACAAGTGATCATTTTTGGAAAGGTTGTCACTGAACCACTGGTAATATGAAACACCCCATTTTTGGTCTGCCGCTATTTTGCTTACGTCCAACACTTCTATTTTCTGGAAATGATCGTACATTGTTCCTTCCCATGTTGAAAAATTTAGCTTTCAAGAAAACTATTTCTGGAAATTTTTGCCAGAATTCCTTACGGCAAGTGTAGGTGCTGTAACTCCATTCTCCATTTTCAAAAACACCATTTTGGAAATAGGGCTCTATTATAAATATTTCATGTTCGACAGTAAAACCATTTTCAATTTTACAGAAATATTAATGACTGGCAGATATCAAAATAAATACTTTATTTAATATATTGAACGTTTTATGGATCTGCCCAAGACGACTCAATCTAAATTTTTTGTACAAAGCCGCATCTTAACCAAAATATTTTTGATCATATGGTATTCGACAGTTGTAAAAGTGTTATCGTTCAATATATGAAAATTGTTCTACACTTAATGAGTACTACTTTTTATCTTTTTCACATGGCATCTCAATTTCAATTTTTTATGCCCAAAAACACAATTTCGCAGTCAACAAAATCAATAGATCCTATTATATTATCGATATTACACTCAAATAATTAAAAGTCATAAGTAGAGCTGGGCGAAACACGAATTTGCATACTGAAGATCCATACATGAAAGGAATATATTTAGCTTTTACGTGTATTGAATATAACGGTGTATGTAAGATGTTAGTTAGTAATTTACAGTTATCCGTGTTACAAAGAATAACATTAGGGAATTTATAAAACATATGAGACTTCGTTGTCTGTAGAAAAGCAAAAATATTTGAAGAGTAATTATAAATTAGGAATAAACAATTTTTTGTTTAGTAACTTTTTAGTTTTAGTAACTTTCATTGCGAAATCATTGTAATTGGCATATTTACGGGATAGAATGTTTTAATT
The DNA here is from genome assembly GCA_004193795.1 of Asbolus verrucosus. Classification (NCBI taxonomy): domain Eukaryota; kingdom Metazoa; phylum Arthropoda; class Insecta; order Coleoptera; family Tenebrionidae; genus Asbolus; species Asbolus verrucosus. The sequence goes on along the minus strand of QDEB01053601.1, from coordinate 14,543 downwards.
TTTTTATATATCGACATATGAAAATGAAATTTAAACTTTTTACAAAAATGACATAAACACTACAACAAACCGTCATATGTAGATTATGTCGGTTAATTTTTCGCATCGTTAGAATGTTATATTGTATTAGATATATTGTTTTGTATCGGTGTATCGATATACACATACGCGAATCCAGTCGTAGTTACAAGCTTTCTTCGTATAGCAGGAAGAATAATAACATATTTTTTTCTATTTAGATATTTTTAGGGACAATTGAATAGTAAGTGTCTAATGTTTAAGTGGGCCTTATTTTATGCATTAAAAATTATGTAAATTATTGAGTGACTATGGATTGAGAAAACTACATGTTGAATTAATGGGAAACATTGATAAGAAAATGAGTGGAGTAATATTTTTCAAATAAATCAGCATGTTAATTTTAAACAACAGATGTAAAATCATAAAAAATTGTCAAATATTCTTTTTGCTTAGGATTTGTTAATTAGGGTAGGGATTGCATCCCCTTGGGAGCATATTGTTCTTGCTATTTGACGCATTGAAATGGAACAAGGAATGCATATCAGAAAGTCGTATTTCAGTATCTTAAATAATTTACGAGAAAATTCGATTTTTCCCTTAGAACTTTGAAAGCCCATGACACATCCCTAAACGATGAATTTTGATTTTTCTTTTTTTTTTTGCTTTCATTCGATGCTTGTGACAAACTGACCAAATTTGATCGTGTTATCTTAATTAATAATGAAGGGGGGCTGTGCGCCCCCCACAACCCTTGCAGCTTCAATGCCCATTAGGTTTTTACAGATGAACTGTAGATTTTGACAAAGAATTCGTATACAAAATTTTAATCTTATAGGTCAAGACGTTCTCAAGTTATTAATCGAATACACTGAACGAACGAAGCCAGATATGATCAAACACCATAGCGCTCTTCGTTAATGCTCGTGCGCTAACAGGAACCAAGAAAAAATTGATAATAATAAGTGACATCGCCACGCGCAGCAATACAAACATTCATTCTACGCGGCATACTTCGCATTGGGTGGTCTATGTCCTCCTGTGGTATCTTATTCCAAGTAATCTAGTGTCGCAGGTCGTCCAAGTTGTTAGAGGTCTTGGCAACAGTCCAGTCGTCGACCCAGACGTGTTTAATCAGCGATAACTCCGGTGATCGTGCAAGCCAGGGCAAAATTTGCAATTGTGCTTGCTGCAAGAACCTTCTTGTAATGTTGGCAATGTGTGGCCTTGCTTTATCTTGTTGGGAAATTCCATTTGGCAACGTTTGGGTGAAGGGTGTTAATACTGGTTCCAGGACATAATAGCGTACCAGGAATAACATAATAACAAACTATAACATCAAGTTTTAAAGCTGTATGGTGTCTTTCAGGAAATAGCAAATTTCGTCTTTCACCTCGATACCGTTGAATCTTTTTACGACCATTATTTGTCCACAAATAAAATCTGAATTCATCCCTAAAGACGATGTTGTTCCATGTTCCAACCCAGTCGCTTTTGACACCATACAAGTCTTGCTATAGACGGTATGAATGTAGACCAAAAGACGAAATTCTTCTGTAAACTATTGCCATCGACACGTGATGGTCAAGAGCTTTCATCCAGTCTACAGCAACAGACTTCGTTGTTTGAAATCAATCTTCTATAGCTATCCCCCTAAGAAGTCGATCTTCACATTTGTTGCTGCTACGAGGTCTTCCAGTCGGATGATGTCTCTGAATGCCATGCTGACCATATACGCGCAACTGTAGTGTGGTTTCGATTTACCCTTCCACCGACTTCACGGAAAGATAATGCTTACATGTCGATAATTCAGCCCCTGTCAAAACCTGAAATATATTATGGGAAAAAAATTCTACGTTGTCTTACTGCGGGCATTTTGAAGTGTTGACATGTAACAAAACGAACAACTGACAGGGGGAAACTCTTTAATCTTTAAGTGAAATGTTGTCAGAGTTAACAACTATAAAACATTAACAATGGTAGAAAAACTATAACGGGTTAATTTTTTTGGCAGATACTTTGATCATTTAATACATGATAATAGATATTTTTAGTAAAAGTGCATTTCACATGAAAGTGAGTTTATTTTATTGATTTCGCTAAATACACGATCGTACGATCGAAGCTAATAAATTAAAAACAAGTGTAACATTTTTAAAAATCTTTTGACATTGAATAATTTATCTTTGAAGGACCATAGCGTTTCCACAATGTAAAGTATTTACGTCTGAGAAAGAATATGCTAAAGAATTGTTCATTCTATAAATTTAAGTAACCTTTTTATTAAACATGTCAGGCTCATAAAAATTAATTTTTTATAGTAAAATTTTTAAATTATACTTGAAGGACTTACTATAGAACAGCCGGATATATGTATTTCTAAGAAATAAAAATGAAACAATTATGTAAAATTTTTGGCTGGCGCTCAACAAATGCTCCATTTAAAACATAAATGCACTTTCAGAAAATGTGTAAAATAAAGATGGAAATAAAACGTTTTTAAGAAAAGCTTCTATTACGATGCTCTCATCTTTAAGCAACTATAAATTATTAATACTGCCTTTTATACACAGGAGTTCTTACTTGCGATCGATGTGACGTCGAGCGGCACTCCAGAAGAAAAATTAAAATGGGCTTTCCGCATGTATGATGTTGATGGAAATGGTGTTATAGACATCCAAGAAATGACGAAGATCGTTCAGGTAAGGCTTAGAAAAATATTTTTATTTCTAAAACCGATGATAAAATGATATATTTTCATCCGGATTTGCAAAATCGTAAAAGTTAATGAACTTATAAATTCTTCGGTCCAATTTCAAAATAATTCTCTAATCTTGTATGTGTAGACAAATAAATGTATGCAGGTATTTCGGCTTAATAATAATTTCTTATATACATAAAAACTAGTGTACAGCTGCGGTCTATCTTACGAGTCAGACAGTAAAATATGAAACTCTTAGCACTGTTAATGTCTCGTGTTTTGTACTTTTCTACAACATAATTGATACTATCCAATGATAGAAAATTTCTTCGTTATATGATCATTTTGTTCAAAAAACAAAAAATAATGGGAAGATCTTCCTGAAGAATATTATTTTTACGAAATAGCGAATTTGAATATATAGTTAGCTTATCACGAAATTTCATTTAGTAGTTTTTTTTTCCATTAATGGAAACAGTATAGTATATTATAGCAATGAGAAACTTATTTAGTAATTGTTGTTCCTAGAAGCAGATAATGTAACACCTGTTCCAAATATCCAAAGTAAATGCCACAATTTAAAAGGTTTAAATACTTCCACATATTAGGACTTCTTACGGACCTCAAGTAAAGGCTGTTGACAAAATTTAAGTCAACTTATTTTCACCCTTTCAAAAATTTTAGAACAATTGTCAAAACTTTTTAAGACCGCGGCTATGTATTCTTAAATTTAACGAGAACAAATTATGGTTAACAAGTTCAATATTTAACAAATAACAAAAACCTGCTACATATTTAAAATAAATATAGGCACCACTGGAACTGTTGAAATGGCATCACTTTATGTTAAATTTCATTGATCGGAAAGGATCTTATTTATCAGCTGTCTTATAATTTCAAAAGTTAACCTCCAGACTTAAATTTTAATATAAATAATAATATGCCACATGAAAACAACAGTGAAAAGTTGTACTCAGTAACAATCTCGTATTATACATCTTTTGGAGAATAAACAATTCCTTTCATTGCCAGGACAATTTTTCACAGAGAACTTAGCGCCGCCGTCCAAGATGAAAATTTCGTAAGCTTAGTTATTATTTTGCTGACATTAAAAACTGTTGTAATATTCGTTTTAATGAGGTTTTTCAAAATTTATATTCTCACTTTAAAATTGGGTGCTACGGATACCACTACAGGTATAAATCGTCATTTTTTACCTTATGGCGTATTCTTTGTAGTTCAATTTCTAAAATAATAATAATAATAATAATAATAATAATAATAATAATAACAATAATAACAATAATAACATTTAGATTACCCTTTATTTTTTAATTTTAAAAAATTTTAGAAAACAGATAAATGATCATGATTATTTGACAGTGAAGTGTAATAGGTAGGTTTGTTTTATTTAACCATTTAACCACTTAATTAATAAATTAGTTCTCAACAAATTTTATGCATCCAAAAGAATTTCTAAGTTTTGTACATGAAAAACAATCATAACAAAACAGAAAGGTAAACTTAAAAAAAAGTATATTATTCCTCAAAATCTCTTGTACAGAAAATGAAAAATTAACATTTTGATCTGAATAGTGTACACTATTGTAAAGAGAAAAATTGAGCTAATCGGTTTCCTTCCAGTAAGACCTACCCAAACGGCAATTTTCGTGAATGAAGTGGCGTTTCTGTGACAATATGGGGATTTTCTGTGGTTCACATTTACTCATATTTTGAGAGTTAATATATCCAGATAAGTGGAACCAGACCTTATCGGAAAGTAAAGTTTTGTCCAAGGAATCATCATTTTCAATATTGTTTAAAAACCACTTTCAGTATCGTTCCCTTTGAGCAAAATCAGGCGGAAGCAGTTTGTGCACGACAGTCATACTGTAAGGAATAGTCCTGCAGATTCCGAAAGAGAAATCAACTTGTTGGGACAAGTTGCGGAGGGAGCTTTAGGAGTATCAGTCATAATTTGTCTGACATTTTCAATTGTGCGTTTTTTGGTTGTACTAGTCTAGTTACTTGTTTCGCGAAATTATCCAACTGAGTACCTTAAATTGCTGAAAACAATCCAAGTATTGGAAAATAGTTTGTGGAAATTTTTCCTAAAATTCTTCGATACAATCTGAAATCGAATTAGCCACTTTCTGTGTGTTACGAAAATATGTTTAAACCATGTAAAATTTTTCTTCTGATGTGAAAGTATCTAAAATAGCAGTTTTTGTCAGCAACACGCTTTTGCTTTTGACAATTTTAAATTTGTGACATTTGTTGACATTTGTAGCTTCGATCAAAAACATGAAAGATAGTTCTATGACACACTCAAATCAGAAAACTTTTTTATCATTCGTTGTGTATATATGTATTATGCGATTTAGTAAATTTACATTCTAAGCTGGCTGGGAAAACAAACGTCAAATCTTAGATTGAACATCTTAATTGGGAATTTCAGCCAATTTCTCTCCATGTGACGTCATGAACGGGTATGGTCACCTATAAGTTATCCAAAATGCTAACGTAAAATTGTGAGGTAGAGAATTGTTTGTTTTGTTGTTTACATTTATTGGCCTACGCTACTGATATCATTTAAATAATTCGAGTAAAAATTATTATTCCTATAACTTCTTATTGAATCTCTTTAGTTAATTCTACATAATAAAAATCATTCAATGAAAAAGTTATGTCAATTGACTTGATTTTGGTTATGTTTAATATAATTGTAAAAAGTAAACATGTGCGTTTAATTTATTTAAAGTTGTAAAGCTCTAGATAAAAAAAATGAACACGATAGTCTCACTGTTTCTATCTTAGAATAAAAAAGTATTTGAAAATATTTTGTAAATTGAACAAGTTGAAGGCCAACTTCAAAATTATGGGAACTGTCATTATTCATGATTTTACAGAAATATCCAGTTGCTACGTCATTTTATACAGGGAGGTAAATTAATGGTATACATTCCATTTGTCAACGTCAACTTAGATTTAAAAATAATGTTTTATTCAGTATATACAAATTTTCTTATAAACAATCATTTTGCTAAATAGGTTTATGTTCTATCTCTTTCTTTTGTTTTTCATGTATTCCTAAGTTGAAACTAAATTATATAAATTTTTAAAGTATGGAAAAACTGCATAACTTAATAATGATAATTTTCATGATTATTGTTAAGGGAGATATAGGAAGCAAGTGTTTGGTGCCATTTTAAATCATATTTGGTGTTCAGAATGTTTGAATTTTTTTATAATGAAGGTTTAGCACATGTTTGGAACTGGAATAAAAAATATTGTTGTGTATAGGTATTTGAAGAATTATATAAATACTTAACATTACTGAGTTAAATAAACAACAAAATGTCCAAGTTTAAATAATGTTGTATTGACAACTAATTAATAGAAATATGCTACGGAAATTTATCATATATATTAACCATAGAATTGTTATTGTTATATTTAGTTCCATTTATTTCACAGGCTATATATGACATGTTGGGGGCGTGTTCATCCAATAGGCCCGCAGATTCGGCTGAAGAAAGAGCAAAGAACATATTTGCAAAAATGGACGAAAACAACGATGGACAATTGACGCAAGATGAATTTCTCAAGGGTTGTTTGCAAGATGAAGAACTATCAAAAATGTTAGCTCCTTAATGTGCAGCGTAATTTAGTGCGAAAATGCGGCTTAAGCTCACTGGGCTGTTCCCGTTTTCGCGACAAAAGACTTTTGAGTGACCAACTCTTGTCAGATCACGGGTACATTTTCATATACATTTTAAATCGAAACCATCCGGCATTTAATACACGTGCATGAGTTTAACATCGATCAATTAGTTTTTAGTATTATTTTCCGAAATTTATCCATAAAGCTAATTTAGTTAATGCAGCGCAAAAAAATGGTATTATTTTATTACGGATTAAAAGCGAGTAGAGTCACTAAAGAATAAGCATTGTGTTTCTAGTGTTGTTTAGTTCATCATATATTTATTACTTAATATCTAGATAATTGAAATTGACCAAATAAACTGAATTATTCACAGGGTGTTTTGCATGTGACATTTAACATAATACTTTTAATATTTTTAATACAAAATTTGGCTAGTGACATCTTAAACTTTATTATGCTATAGTTTTACAGTTCTGGGCATTATAATGGAAATTCCAATATTACGGTGTTTAATAACGACTGACAATCCAGCAGGATAATATATTTTAAGTAGTGTAGAGGATTGAATTAAAAGAATGGCGTATTTTGTTTTGTTATTAATTTAATAAATATTGATTTCCGTTTATTATTGACACCCTGTCTAAAAGACAAATTATAAAATTTCTATTAATATACAAAAGTTAAAGTCAATTATTCGTAAGAGGTGTAATCTCCATGAGTAAAAAGGGAGTAGTTTGTAGCGATCGAAGTTTGTCGTCAACCCCAGGCTAGTGCGTGTTTCTTAAGAGAATCATTCCATTGATTTAGTTTGGAACTGCCGTGTATTTATGCCTAAACCATAGAACGATTTGCATGATTTTAATCCGTAATAAGAACATACCGCCCGAGGTCGTAAATGCTAAAAATCCAATAATCAAAAACCTAATTGCTGATTGAACGGATGCGTGCGTTTCCGGTTATATCTCTTCACTTGGAAAATTGTCTTGTTTTTACTTATTTAATTCAGACACCCCTAGTTTAAATGCATTGATTAATCAAGTATTTAGATAATTTAACATAGAGCTTAGGTAGACAAATCCAGATCGCGTGCACAATCCGCACACAGCGCCGTGCTCGACGCGGCATTAATGTATCAGTTCAAGTCAGTTGATATGCTCGTTTTAAATAGATGTTTACAATGTGAATGTATTTACCATTTTAAGCATATCATGGATGTAACTGTCCCTGTGTAGCTCACCCATCCGAATTTAAAGCGTTTGACAATTTCTGCTCTGGAGCAACAGCGATTAATGGGATCATCGGAAACTTAAAACATATCGTTTGACACGAAGTGATGAGCGCGTTGAGCTTTAGAGCATCTACCTCTTCTGTGCAATCTAAATTTCATTCCTGTGGGAACTGCGATCACGTCATTTATACGTTTTTTTTTTCCTAGAGACAGTATTATTACAAATATCCAATGATATTTCTAATTTAAAGAAATTATTTTAAGCGAAATTTGCTTATATGTAAAATTTGCAATCAGTTAATAGCTTCGTTATCGACTTATTACCATCAAGTCATATATGGGGTATTTATCTGCGACTAATTATTATAGAAACAAAATTGAAGTATGATTTAGTTTTTCGTAAATTCATAAATAGTGTGACCCTGTACTAGGTAAATGTGTTTTTGCACGAAAACTTGAATGAATATGATAATTCTATTTAGGACATTCAATGATTACTATTTAGAGCTTAACTGGACAATTTCTAGAACTAACCAACACAAATGTGATAATGGAAAACCATTCTCGAATGTGCAAAACAAACGATACCATAATATTCGCTTCTGCGAAACGCATAATATCGTATTTCACCCAATAAAGAATTTGCAGCACATGATGGAAAACACAAAATAACTACTAACTATGGCGACTGATACTCGTGCTTATACCCAAATAACTGTTCGTATTCAAGTTTCTAAAATAATAGGCATATCCATTCTAGATTATAGCATCAAATGCAAGTAGTCCACATTATTGGACATTAACCACTAAAACAATCACATTTTTAAGGTAGTGGGATTATATTAATCATTAATAATCGAATAACAAAATCGAAAATCAATTTAATTTAGTCTTGCAATTCAGTTGGTAAGATAGACACAAAATAGCACTTTTATATAAAATTAGATTATTTCAATAAAGGCACATGGTAGCTGTGAAGGTTACCATGAATAATATGCATCATCAACGATCATTTTTGTCACAATCATAATTTAAATCGTGTTTATTTTTTCTCAGTTTGTCGCATTAGAGCTCGGAATATCAAATAAAACACGAATAAGAATGGAATGAAAGTTAAAACACATCAACAACACAGTGCTATGTAGAAATAGATTTTTAACCAACTATTTGTTTAAATTTTGTTATTTTTCTGAGGCAATGACTTCATCAAATTACAATTACAATGTCATTACATTATTATAATGTGTATGTCTATACAAAAAAAGATTATTTATATGACAAATTAATTCGTCAATTTTAACACGATCTACCATAACTAAACTCTCAATAAACAAATTAAAAAGCTAATCAAAAGCTTTTGTTTTATTTTTTGTTTAAAACAAGTGGAAAAAAATACAACATATTAGCTCTTACAAAACCATCATTTGCTGTATTATAGCAGAAAGATATTTGAACGTAGTACAATGGTTTTTGTTTCATTTTACATGAAGGACGTGGAGAACGTATAAAAAATAATTTTTAATTTGTTTATTCTATAATATATTCTACAACAAAAATTATATTTTCCTCAAAAAATGATGCATAATCCATAAAACTTCTCCATTATTTTCATTTGTCATTTTAAATTAAAAGTGAATCATTTTCACAGCATGTTTGGACCTCAAGGCACTGGATACAGATGTGGTATGTGTTACGTTAAAATAGTCTATTTATCATATAAACTTCAATTATCAGCACCATATCAGTAAAATTTAATATTTATATTGCAGTAACAATTCTGTTAGCAAGCAGTTGTAATTATATCGTTTCGATAGTTTTATTATAATGATTTTATTATAATTTTATTATAATGAACGTACCCAACTAATACATTATATGTTGGCATGCACAATACATATCTGCGCGATCATAGAGGACTAAGCTTAGATTAATTAGAACCATTTAATAATAGGCCTGTTACTGTAGTATATAGTAAAAGAAAAGATAGTTAGTTAGTCCTCACATGTTGAAAATCACTGGCAAATTGGTGACACATCAGTATGTGTAAACATGTGTTGAACTATTGAACTGTCATTTCGTTTCAAATTTTGTAACGTTCTTGTTATTCGTGTTGTTTTAAAAATACAGTGTCACTGTAAAACTTGAACTAGAGCACAGTTCTTATATACATACTGACGATGCATCAGTAGGCCACTGGTTTTAAACAAGTGGAAAATAATTAACCTGCTTTTCTTTTTGTTCAATTTTAGACAAAATTTTAATTTATTTGACACTAGCAATTGAGGTTTATAATGAACGAGTTATTTTAACTAATTTTAACATACCATATGTCATACGCACCATGCATGCATGAATCTTGCTTTGGGAAATTGATTACTGACAAAAAATTGTCAAATAACGTATGTCAATGGATTGTGTTGTGTTAATTTTGCACAACGGATTTCAATTTATAATTATGATAAAACCTTGTATTATAGAATATTCAAAGTTTTTGAACTCTGTCAAAAAATTACATATTCTCTGTTTTTACATTTTTAAAGAAAGAGTTAACATAGTGCAGCTTTTTGAGAAAAAGAGAAATACATTATTAGCTTCTATTTTTTAAAAGCGTATATCAAATTACTACTTAAGTCTTTGGGGTATGGCTGTCATTTTATGATACATGTTTCTGTAAACAGAAGTGTTGGACAGCTTCCCACCAAAAATACTAGACATTTTTTTAAATGATTTTTAATTTGAAAATAGACCCAAAAATTGTGTTAAACACTTGATAAACTAAACACAGATATTAAAATAACTGTTAAAATAATTTTTACCTAAAAATCTTCGTCTAACATATTTCATACACATCAGATACATGAATTTTTAGATTAAATTCATCTAATATTGATTTCTCTTTGCTCTGTTTCTTGATTTTCTTCAGAATTATTCTGGATACTAATTTTCTAATTTTTTTCAGCTTATTCTTTTGTTTTTATTACTTGACAGGTATTCTCTTTATCAATATATATCTGCATTGTTTGATGCAGATGATGAATATATATACATACATACATACATACATATACATATGTAGCATTATGATCATGTTCAAGGTAGGGAAAGTGTGGATAGGGTATTTATGGTGTCGCAATCGGTTGGTCGCCGAAAAATGCCATATGAGTGTGAGGTATGTGGATACCTTATTTTATCATGGAGAAGAATCTGTCACAAAAGAAACAAAACAAATCATAAAATATCAGCTGGAAAAAGTCAAACAAAATGCGAAACAAATTATTGCCTCCAGCTTTTTCAAAGAATAGAAATCTTTTAAAAAAAACCCTTTGAGTCGAGAGTCAGAAAAACGAATTTATTTAACACATAATTGGATATTTCTACCAAACTTGTGTCTGTTACTATTAACAGTTCTTTTATCTGGTTTATTAAGTAGGTGGAAAGACCCAGAATATAGTTTTTTCCGTAAGCTGCAGTTAATTCTTGAATGAAGCTGGCCATGAACCCTGTTCGTATTTTGAAAAATTGATTAAGTAGACGCCAGAATATTTGATTAGTGAATCGATTGACCCAACACATTTTTGTAGATTAATTCATGTTTCGTGTGGATAACACTTTTTATAAATTAAGTGACTTTAAAAGGGGAGCATTATTGCTTGCGTGAAAGAGGTTATCATTTACAAAAATCACTGCTTTAGCTCAACTGCAATAACTGTACCCTAACATTAGGTCCGGGCCGTGGGGATGGCGTCATCTGGCGCCCTTTCGTAAGATGTGTTTAAAGGTGGTAGAGAAATATACTTGCGACCATTTTTGTTTCATTATTCAAATATTGTCTCACGCAGGAATAACCCTCAAAATAAACGTTACGGGATTGTATTGCGAGTGCCAACTCCACACTCCGAATCAAGGCAAAATAAATATACATACTTCAAATATTGTTGAAACGACGTAAGACTACAGTAGAGCAGGTTGAACGTTTTTAAAAGGCAGAATCCAATTTTTGTCATTTCAAAAAAAAAAACTAAGGATTTTTAAGAAAGTTTCAAGAATCAAAACCAGTACCTTCGATGTGGTTTTGTCGTTTTATGTGTGGTAATTTTGCAATTTATGTAGTTGTAACAGCATTACTACATCATGATACCTATAAAAATAAGGTTTATCTTGATAAATACAAATCGTGCCTATTTCCACATACATTTATAAAATTAACTTTCTTATCGCACAGCTTATACCCAAAAATGGCGCCCATGTAAAATAAAAAAGTTGCCCCGCATCGCAAAGATTGAAAAACTTATATAGAAAGTTTGAAAAGAATTATTGTACGCGTGTTACATTACGAACTCTCATTTATGTATTCTCTGCAGCGTTTTGGAGCCTTAAGCACATGAACGTTTTGATGAGAATAGAAGGGTCCTATAACAGAACTGTGGGCTAACAGCCAAAGCCGTGATACCTGTTCTGTTAAGGAATACGAAACCCAACGTCGTAATTTACCAAATACTAGTCACATTAATATTAAAATTATCCCAAATGCACAATTACACTCCTAGGAAACACGATCGTTGAATAAAATATACGAAAATATCATTCGATAAAGCTTTTATTTAACATGTATCTTAAAGTTAAATATAAACCCGCTACATATGAAATGCAAAATAATACCTCATCATGCAAATTCTGTTTAATGATACAGGCAACTTTAATAATATGTCCTTCGAATCAGGAAGTAATACGAGTAATTTTTTTAGTATTGTAGCATTGGCACTGTGGTGCTCTAACACTGAATTGAATCTCGCACGGGAATTTCAAATTAGTTCATTTTAAGCGATAAAATATCTTCAAACGCCACAGGTTTAAATATTCCAATAATTCATAGACTACTTCTTATCTACATATTACATAAACACAGTTGCAATAAATGATCCTACCACCTCCATTTTTCCAAGCCTATACTACTACGTTTGGACTGTGGCTTGCAAAGTATTTTTCTTTTTGACAGCTGTCAATAAACCTTTTAAAAGGCGGTAACTCTAACATTGTGTCGTAAAAAAACATCTCACTGGTCTGTGCCGTTACCTTATAACATATATGTTGGAAATTTTCAAAAAATTTTATTTTATTTTCAATTTAATTTATTTAAAAAGGCAGAATTTTATATAGGCGTCAGTGGTGATAATTTTTTCATTCAATTTTAAACTACACTGATTCCTATAATGAAACAGTTTAATTTCGTTCATTTGTCTTTAAATTTTTTTACCGAGCAACAATATTTGCCTCCACGTTTTTGTGCGGTCAGTTGCATCTTCGTTTCATCGTCAACAACCTCTTTGACTACATCCATGGTGGTAAATAATTTGTTGCTCGCAGTTTGCTCTTTTTTTCTTTTTTTTAAATTTTTATAGCAATAGTTTTCATTCAATTTCAAACAATATATGACAGTGCACAGCGAATATCCACATTATGTACAAAAATCAGGTGTTTTATTAAAATAATAAAATTAAATTTTTGTTACACGTCACTGTTACTTGTTAACTTACATTGTTACTATAACAGAAAAAAATTCAAATACAGGCCAACAATCATGAATGAGAAAGTGAAGTCGACATGTTTATTTATGTATATTTTTGACATACAGTGACCGCTAAAGTTGGCACCATATGGCGTTAACTTTTTGAAGTTTCAGAGTTATATTTGGTTTTTGTTTTTATGTATACCTTTATGTATAATATGATTAATTTCTGGATTGGCCGAGACTAATCGTACACCTTTTGAATTTGCTGAGGGTGAGTCTGAGAGTATCTGGTTTTAATGTTGAATGTAAAAGAGGTACTTTTACAATATTTTTTTTGGCTGAGTATGCAAGTATTTTGTATATTATTATTATTATTGTTATTATTATTTCAAAAATTTGTTTCTATCAAAAGTCTTTTTTATTTCTAAAACTCAAAACCGACGTGTCACGTGACTTCCGATTTACCGGAAATAAGAAATTTTCTCTTAATATTTGTTAAAGTCGCCATTGCAGCAAAATGAGATAAGGAAAAATTGTTTATAATTACATTCTGAATCTAAAAATAAAATTTAGTATAAAAATTCCAATTTTTTTGAGTTACCTATTTTTCTCAAAAGTTACCATTACTTGGATGAGATTACATCATAAGGTTATTTTTAACAAAATTAAAGTAAAAATGATCTAATTGTTTTAAAAACCTAAAATAATTTTATTTCAGGAGTTGTTTATTTGTTGTTTATTTCAGGAATGGTTTGTCATGTTTCGTTTTTAGTATTTGGTCTACAACCGCCAAATCAATAACTCTAATAGTGTGACTTACAATCCATCTAACATTGAAACTTATAACATATTTATAATAATTACATTTATTCACAATTGACACAGTTAATAAAATTGAGACTTTAAAAAATTTAAAATGTACTAAAATGATTAAGAAAAAACTTAATTTTTAACTTTTTGTGACAAATGTATGACATTTTCCCTCCATTGAACTATTAAATAACACTAACATTGATTAGTGCAAGTGGAAAAATTAAATAAAACTATATATCTACACAACATATAGCGCACACGAATATAATAGACATAGTATCCATTAAGGCTAATTAAAAATGAATAATATTCAGTGTACTGATGTATTCTCAGCTGATTTTTTCTTATATGAAATTAAGTGCACGTAATGCGAGTGCTCTGAAATGAAGTGCAAATTCTGCACCCACATTTACCATCGATTTCAGAGAACGGAATCTCAAAAATTCAGGAGTTCAAAGATCCACACGCTTCAACTTCCAGACTTTTATTTACGACACAACGCGCGGAAGAGCTACCAAATTTGATTCGTTGACAGCTGTCAAAAAGTCTAAACTTTAGCAAAAAAAGCCTGGAAGTCGGAGCATGTGGATCTTTAAACTCGGAGGAT
>QDEB01053436.1:221-12735 GCA_004193795.1 Asbolus verrucosus | reverse complement strand
TCTTCTGCTGTGATTCACTAACTCCTTTTATGCAATAAGTGAAGCTATGGTTCAACTTTTACCTAAATTATGTTTGAACCATAATACTATTGACTAATTTTTCTACGATTTATCAAAAAAATGTAGCGATCTTTTTAAAATCTCTTTTCTAAGCATATTGTTTTTGCATATATTTTACCCATTTACTTGGATTCTCCCCAAATTTAAAGCTGATGCACTCATAGAACTCTCAAAATTTTGTAGGTATTTAGAGTTTTAGTGTTTTGTACATATGGTAGACACAATTGTAGCTTTTACAATCTTTTTATTCGACGTGGATTTTGCGTTCGTAACTTTGATTTTGTATGCACGAAAGTCGCAATAATTGCCCGATTTTGCTACACTACCCCACGCGCACCCACGCACAATGACAGATTGCGATCGGCACCCGCCCTGATTGAACTGTAAAAATTTAACTACCCCAATGATCTCCGAACAGCGCCGATTATCGCTTTAATAGCCCCGTAAAAAACCCGGCCAATATGTGTCGGTCGATCTTGCTGCCAATTTATATGCTAAACAGCGGCCCAATTAACAATTTCCAATTTGAAGTGGCACCGCGACAACAATTTTCCTTCCGCGATCCGATAATAATTATTATCATCGAGCAGATGTGCCGTTCTGGTCGGGGAAACACCGCCCAAACCGCTCCGCCAATGAAATTAATTTTCACTTTCTTTCAATTATAAACTCATTAAGTACTTCGATTTCCATTAGGGAAGTTCGCGATTCAATTAGTGACGGCTTTTTGATGCTTTGTCTTATCAAAACATAAATTCAACAACAAGCCGTCAGTCAGTCGCGCGTCACGATCCAAGATGGCTGTTGGAACGTTGACGGAGCATAAGTGACGATCAAGACAGATCTCGCTTGTTTCGGTACATTTCACTGCTTACTGGATTCGAGTGGAATGCCTTGAATCGTTGATGGCTTGTTAGGGGTGAGACTTGAGGGAGCGTATGGTAATTCGGCTGTTTGAGGATTATGAGCCGAGATTGGTAATTTTTGACCTTCGAGAACGCAAAACTTCCAACGCGACTTGCACAACGTAAAATGAACTGCTCCGGACAAAGTGCAAAGGGAACAGATAATACATTTCTAAATTGAAACGTTACTTTTAGGTACTACGTCAGTCATGAATAAAAACTAATTGATAACTCTGCACATTTAGCAACGGTATTTTAACATGCGTGTAACGTGGAACTAACACCTGTGAAACTAAGCGTGATTATAACTTTTGATAATCATTTATACACCACTTCTACTTCATAAAAGCAAAATAATGTAAAATTTCCAAATGGAAAGTAAGTCACAAATAATCAAACGAAAGGTTCAAAAATTTGAAAAATTGAAATTTTGGTGGATGCGCCAAAGTGAAATGAGAAAGTATCTCTTCAAAGCGAATTGAAATGGAATGATGAAATAAACATAAAACAAAAATAGTACAAATTTCTCTGTTCAGAAACAAAAACCTGAAAAATTGAAATTTCAGTGGATGTGCCAAGCGAGAAAAAAATTTCTTCAAAGTCAATGGAATTGAGGTCGAATAATAAAATAAAGATAAAACAAAAAGAGAGTTAAAAAACGGTACCAATTGTCTAATATTTTGCTGATTGCTTTCTATTTAGAAACAAAGATTCGAAATTTTGAAATTTTGGTGATTGCACCAAATTGAGAAAAATCTCTTTAAAGCGAAGTCAACGGAATTGAAGTGAAATATTACAATAAACATAAAACAAAATGAAAACTACAAAACAATATCAATTATAATCATCTGCTAGCTGAAATTTATTTCGATTATAACTTGTGGAAATCTATAAACATGTGTTTTATAAAAATTTTTTTTTAGATAATTGATTTCTACATATTAAAGATAAATAATATTTTAGAATCAAAAAATAAATAAATACAATGAAATATGTTGGCATTTCAGCCGTTTCACTTTAGTGCAAAAGTTAGTAAATGGAATGTCAACAACAAAAGTTACAGAAAAAAGCAGTTCATAAAAACGGTTTTGAGGCTTCAGGATGTATCAAAGCCAATAATCTTATTAAGAGAGTTCAAGTCCTCTTCAGCCACTGAAAATATGTACAATCTGACAAAGTAAATTCGTTATGAAAGATGTTGCATGTTTAAATCTCATATAAAATATATCCTCGTGGAATGTTTATTAAATTTTTATGAATTTTTTTGAAGTTTTTATGTTAATTTGCACAAGCTTACAAAATTTACAAAATTTTATGAAAATTACCAAAATATTCAAATTTGTAATGTTATACTGGATAAAAATTTAAAAATTATTAGAACTTCTAAAAATGTCAATAAAACCAGAAAATCACGAATATCTCCTGAGTTAATATCTATTTGTTATTTTAATCTTGAAATTTTACCAAAATATGTTCAAAATACATTTAAAAAATTCATATTAATAAATAATTTAATGAATCTGGAATGTGCGAAATAAGAATATGTAATAAGAATTAATAAAAATAAATAATGATGCTTTCAGATCATCTTGAGATTTTTTTAATTCAATTATAACTTTCCAAATTAATCTTTCATCTTCAAACTGATTACGAACAATTTGTACATATATTTCCATATAAGCAAAATTTATATTAGAATCGTTTAAACCAATTGAGACAAATAAGCATCATTTTTCGGGTTTTACATTTACAAATACGAAATGTATTTCAGTTTAGAAATTTTTCATTACAACTCCCGTTACTGAAGATTCTCAAAAACTTTCAAATGAATCGGCACCAACTTGTGTTTTTCCCGAACAACCCTTACATACGAATTAATTTCGTCGTAAATTTTCGCGGCTTAAGGGTTCGGGTTGACTTTTTAAATTTGGTAACCGGCCCTTTCGCATTGTTTCCAAACGAAGCACCCGTGTAGAAGGGCGAGTGAAAAATCACCGGGAAGAATGAATTATTTATTTGTCTGAGGTTAAACCCTCGTTCGAAATATTTGTTGGGGGCTAAAAATTTCACTCGTTATGTGCGGTAATGACGTTAATATATATATTTTTTTTGTAGTTTGCTGCTCACGCAATCTGCAATTGGATTTCCGCTAGACTTAGGCTTAATTCGAGCAATCACGGCTCCATAACGTAATTAGATTTAATTGCTTGTCCCGAACTACCTGGCCGATTACCTCCACATGTATTCAAATTGAAATGCACCACCCGTTTTATTTCCTTCGCCTCCGAATTGAGATAAGTTAATTGGAATCGAAGCGTCACCCAATTTCCCATTTTCGGGGTTCGTTTGGAGCCTTTTATGTCTCGCTAATCCAGATGTTTATCTATTTTAATTTTTAATAACTATCAATCATCCCGCAATGAATAACATTACGCCGTGTACATGGCATTTTTAGTTCCAGTTTAGTAGAAGCATGACAGGTAATTATTTAGCCGTGTTTTATTTCCTGGGATCTACTTATGTTGCAATTATAAATGTCAGCAGAGGGCCGCAATTTTAATTCGACCTGATGAATGGTAATTATGTTTCGCATTTGGGACCTGTGTTTCCATTCTCGTTCTGACATTTGAGATTTGACATTATAAAAACCTGGAAGCGGATCGTGTCTCTTCGTTGTTGTAATTCGTTAAAATTGCACCCGGAGGAGGGCTTTCATATGCACATATCCGGGTTTTGTTCGGATTTGCAAGGAGACACGTTCTGGAAGGCTTAAGACAGTGGCGGCGAGTATAACTTCGAAACGACGTTGACAGCGATCTCATCCCTTCATCGCTCATTCTCGAGACATTATTAAAATCGCTACACCTATCTAAACGGATTAACCGTTCATAACTGAAAATGTTACATTATGGCGCCGCTTATGAAGTTAATGAAATGTTAGTTGTGGCGTTTCCGTGTGAAATTTAATTGCCTGTGCGGCTGCGAGGAATTTCGACGCCTCTGGTCGATCACGCCATGTCTGTAATTACACAAGTGCAGAGTGACCCAGTGTCAAGGCAAGACAAGAGAAGAAACGACAATTTCGGCACCCCCTCTGAAGATGCCGCTCGTGTTTGAACAAAATTCCTGCACGAATCCCCCGAGACTTGAAGATAAAAATTTACATTTCGTTTAGAAGTGAGTTAATCTCTGAAGACCGTCAAGATTGACGAGAATCAAGCGAAGCTTTTTGCTCTTCGTTTATTGCTACAAATATTTCCACTTCATGAAAGACAATTAAAAAAGGTAGGGAAGGACTGGAGGAATCTTCACTTTCTTATTTTCTGTTGAATTTATAAACAAAAGAATTATTTAAAAAATTACCTTGGTCGGCAAATCTACTAAAAATATATTTTTCACCATTCATGGCAAATTGAAAAATATGAATGTTAAAACAAAAATTGTAGTGCTTTGATGGCTTATCGTCAAATAATTACATTTAATGTTGCTCATAAACTCAATAACCTACAACGTTACATTACATTACAGTTATGGGTTTTGTTACTTTACTTACTCATACAAAGTTAACAAACAGCAGTAATTATAGTTAGAAACATATAGTGTCATGTATGTAAAATTTCACATGGACACTTATTTCTTCAATATTCAACCCTATTTCAACATAATACTTTTACAAACGCTGAAGTTATATTTTGATTCATCCAGTTATTCGATAAAGATATTTTCGACGTTAAATCTCAACCAACGTAACGTGAAGCTTTAAACCAATAAATTTTCATTTCAGTTGTACATAAATTACATGAACGTACAGCCTGAAACATTTCATTCATAGATATTTAACGTTAAAATAACGTTAAATTTTTAAATTTTACATTACAAATTTATTGTCTCTGTAAATGTAGTAGCAATTACTGGTTTTCCAGAGGTTCGTCTATCTATTAAGTGAACTTTCATATTCAGTCGTTGAATTAACGTATCTTACAACGAAATTTCTTCAAAGATTTGTTCCCTAGTTTCAGATTCTTTAACTGCTTTTATTGAAAACTTGGCAGACCTCTATTACAGCGTTTAAATTTAAGCAAGTCAATCAGCATCCAACTTATTTTGTTGATAATAACTTTTCATCTTTTTCAACACTGCTTTGAATTATCGTCCAACGGTTACCAAAACTTTTAAAATATTGTGGTGATTTCATAAACGACATTTAACTGACGTTTGGATATATATTCTTGTTGTTATAAATTCCCGAGATTATAAATTTAACGTTTAGCTAATACCTGGCTGTAATATAACTCAATAATGTAAATTTATAACGTTGTAAAGCAGTAAACTTAAAGTTCCCTTTAATAATTTCGTGATAGAGACATATCGCGTGATCAAAAAACGAAATGGCTGTGAACTGACTTCCGTAATTCGTAACTTACATTTGACATTTTCGTTTCGTTATTAATGGGATCGTGTACGTTGCGAAAAGCTTCAATGAAGATAATAAAAATCATCAGAAACATAATCCTACCACTAAGAATAGCACAACACATATAGGTACAATATAAACAAGGTTATTGATTAATATTTCCCATCTTTGTCGAATCTTGAAAAACCGGTTATTACGCTAATTTTATGGATTTTATTTTTGGCACCCACTTTTATCAGATTTTATCCAAACAGAAATGATATTTGCGTGGTTTTAACGGCAAAATCTTTGTTTAATACAAATTTTGGAATAAAATTAGAACTAAGAGTTTTTGCGAAAACTGCGACATTTTTGTTTAGTAAACAACACCAAAAATTAATGAGATTGACCTTTTCCCAACAATCCATCGTTATGAAATATAATTTTAAAAACTATTATTATTATTAAATTTACGGTTCAGGTCTTAATGCAAAAGCAGACGCCCTCTTCGACTTTTTTTGAAGAGGTTGCAATATTTGCAAAATTAGTAAAAACAGGTCACGTGTTAGTGGAAACGAGACGAAATGCGGCTTCCATGGGTGTTATAAATTGACCAAAAGAAGAGTCGGTGGAAAAGTTGACATCCTGGATGAATTTGCAACGGCATTAATTTTTTAGACGTGATCATTGGGCCGTGGAAGGTCGCTTCAGTTACTCGACGAATATGGCGTTAACTGCAATCTGGTTGAGCCCCTCGTTAGTGCGAAAAAGACTCCCGATCGCCATTTTGTCAGGACGGGAAACATCAAATTATCCTGCAACTCACGCATTAAATCACGGCGGAACGTCTGAAACGTCAACACAAATATGGAAAACATCATCCAGCGTTTGCAATCGATCGGAAACAGGAAATTCGAGAAATTGAACAATTTCGNNCCTATGGGTATTATTTATTTTAAGGGTAAATTACTCGGCCACGCTGGCAATTAGGGTACGACCTCCCTTGACTTTATTGGGTATTTATGCTGTATCTGAGTCAGTTTATTTCTGAATTCGTATATAAGCAACATTCGGCAACAGCACGCTATTACATCAAACACTGAAATCAAATTGTGAATCAGATTTCCAATCAACGATTGTGGGGAAACTAATTGAGATAGCAAGTCGGTAACATGTTCTCGTTTTCTTGTTTTCTATAACGTATTTTAATTTTCAAGTTTATCACATTACCGTGGTTATGTAAGCAATAAAAGACGCCATAAATCCATGCAATGCGGCTGCGTAAACAGTCTAATCTGAGCGGAATAAGACTTTCTTTCGCCCTACAAAGGATCCAACAAGACGGACGAGCTCCGACAAAAGCTCGCGTTTTCTCGTCCTGTAAGACATATTTCTCATCAAGGATACGTTGACAAATGCAGCAGCTCGTCCTGGTAATCAGGACGAAGACGCAATAAACGTGGGCGCAACACTTCATTCCGTGTTCAACTTGCAAAGAATTTATACGTGTACATTTGTAAGACACTTAGACGGAACGGGCGTGCTCTAATGACGCCCTGAATGTCGGCAGTATTTTCTTCTGTGCGTCCCTAATGAAAGGACACGGGAGCCTTTTCACTCCGCGCAGGTACTTCATTTGAATAATGGTCTGGGTTTTTTCTTCGGCCCAACCGTTGCCGTCGGTGCGTAGAGCGAGTGCAATGCTGCGAGCATGTGTAATTACCTTTGATCAAGTTGGCGTGTGTGAGTCTCGCGTGTTACCAACCTCAGTACTACGTGTTTCCAAATTAACAAAACATGTAAAAATAATTGCCAGTTAACGATCATCGCTGATAACCCCGGAACGGTATGCGCCCGAGTTGTCCAAATATCCCCACGTCGGATGTCCGTTTCGATCCGAGTACAAAATTACATTAAAACTAATCATTACGCCAAGAAAGTGTGTAGAATGCAAATGTACCACGTGATAGTTTCATCTTTCCTTCTTTTTGCCATTTCCTTCATTCATTCTGACCTTTTTCCAATGTGACCATTCACACTTTTTGACAATCAGCTCAATAATTCTCCAAGTACTATGTTCCTTTTCATAGATTATATTTTTGCGGGTGTTGACTGTCATTATTTTTCATATTATTTCTAAACTATTTCCTTCCTTCCTTTGTTCCACCTATATTTGAACCTTGATTTCCTTCATTACCTGTTACTGTCAAATTTGTTTTTTCGACTCTTTCTTCTTTTTTTTTATAGACTTTTTGTAATTCTTCGATATCGAATTTTATCCATCTTCTCGTTTTTTTCCCTTCTCTTTCTAAGTTATGCATATATTTTCTTTTTTGCAATATCTAGCTACATATTTTTCTCTCTACCAACTTCACTCGACTACATTATTTCCGAATTGTTTCAGATCTTCTACATAGAGAAGCAATCTTGTTCATCTTTTTAAATTATATCTAAAAACTTTTCAATTTTTTTTTCCACATTTCAAATAATAATCTTTCATTTTAAATGTCCACATTTTGAAATTCCAAATTCCTTTGTTTCTCGTTNNAAGTTTGGACAAGAACAGGTCGAGAATATAAGGTTTTAGCTAAATAACTAAAGCTAAAATTATTAGTAATTTTCTTAAACTTTATACATTCAGGAATTCTGTAGCAAAATATTTTCGTGGTTATAAGAACGTCATAAGTTTTCTTGTTTGGTGGAAGACCTCAATGAAAGTCACATTTTCGGTTACAGACCAAAAAAAATTTCTTTTACCAAAAAAGCGCATTTTTTCGTATATATTGACTTCATTATTAATTTACGGAGCAAAATAAATGTACATAACATTATTACTTTCTTCCAACCCGAATCTTCAACTTTTCTCACAATTTTTTTCAGTTCTTTGGCTTTAGACTAACATTCCAAGTCAAAATATCTTGATGTGTAGTTTAGGACATTCGTCTGGGACATTCATTTCACCAATACAAAAAAAAAGCAATCGCAAATATTCATAATAATAATTACATTGTAGCTCATTGGCTAAGTAAAATACTACCCTCGCGATGGACATTTTCGTTTAAACTTTCAACTTTACTCTTTTCGGTCCTTTAGTTGCTTCCTTATTTGTAGAAATTGTATTAAAATATCGTAAACCTACTTACTAAACGAAAAACGAATTCCAGTGCATCTGTTCACAATGTTTTGTATTTTTTTGAAAAGTTCTGAATTAGGTCAATCGACTTACCAACTTGTTACTCCTAAGTACGATTGTATCGGAAGAAGCGCTAAAATCAGTAAAACCGCAACACACTCTAGCTTTATTTATTGGTATCTAAACAAGTGGAAATTTTTAACGATTTGCTGGAAAAAAGAACATCTAGTCCTTCTAATCCCATCTCAGAATAAATTCTACCCCTCTAACATAAAAATTACTTATTATTTAATTATTTAATATTCAATGACACTATATTTATTTATAAACTTCTTATTAAAAAAATTAAGAGTATGGTTTGATAGAAGTTGGTTTAACAGAAACAAATAGATTCAACAAAATAATGCTCCACATAAAATAACAAGTAACCTGGAAACCAACCATCATTTAAGATTACCACCAAAGTTTCCAAATCTCAACTCCATAAAATACTACAAGATTTATTAAATAACATCCGCTTTCTGACACAATTTACACTACAATAAAAACAATAATGTAATAACGAACAAAGGAGGCACATAGCCCACAAAAGTAAAATTAATAACTGTATTTTTTTAAGGAGTTGAAACTCACTGTTTTCAACTATATACTTAAATTACGTCATGAGCATGTTTCTGCTCAGGAGGAAATAGAAGGTTACATTATTTCTCACATTTGTTGTAAACGGCTGTTGTGTATTATCGATTAAAATTAAAACGGGAGCAGTGAAGGCCTACGCAGAAAAATTAAATATATACTTGAAAATAGTGGGTGGACTTGGTATTTCAACCCCAAAAATTATAACCTCACTCTGAGATGGAACACCACTAGCTAAGATTTGTATTTTTGTAATTTTTTTTGAAACTTCTACCTATATTTTTGAGGAAGTTCTGGACTACTTGTTTCAACTATTTTTGGGTTGATTTTTGCTCTTAAGCTGCCTCTCTGTACTTCCAGAAAAAGTCTACTGATCTTCTTAATACGTAACACTTAACTCGTGAGAAATATTTTGAACGAATTATAGATTCTGTCCTTTTTTTCATTTCACTTTATTATTATGTAATCTGCTTGTTTTTTATTCTATCAATCGATTTTACCAAATTTTTTATTCCATCTTCCTGAAGATAGTGAAAGTAAAAGCAAATATCACTCAAAACTAAAACTATTTACGGTAACTGCATAAATAAGCGCATGCGGTGCAACCTAAACAAAAGTGCTAACTGAAATCGATGTTTTATTTATGTTGATTTGGTCTATTTGACAGCTGCCGCCATTTGAAAAGAAAACGTTGATGTCATCAGTATTTTAAAGTGTTATTCCGTGCGACACAAGACATGTCGAAAATATAATAAAGAATTCGTGCTTTTCGTTTTCTAACACAATGTATTAAAACGTTTCAATCTGCCTCTTTTTGACAAAGAATCTTAATCGCGCCAAATGCAGACAAAGCAAGTCTTGTCTTAAGTGCGCTTTGAACCGGCAAGTTTTGTTGCACTGCATCAATAGCTCGCTGGGAATAAAATATGGCGTAATAAATTCCCACTTAGCACTCTTTTGACGTAACAAATTGAACACAAATAGGATCAAACACTTCCAGAGTTACGTCGCGGCGATGCTCGAGCGTTGGAGGAATTTTTCATCGTCTCGTCCAACACCAGTCCTTCATACACCCGTCCGGCGTCAGCGAACTGGATGATGTCGCATTTGTTACGTCTGGTGATCGCCGATCCTGATCAATATCGAGCCACTCATCCTGCGACTGTATCATTACACGGTGTTGGCGTCCTGGCGCACTTCCTGCGAACAGGACCTCGAGATTGCCCGCCCGGGGAAAGATAACATCGCGCCGTAATCGAGCCAATAACTAAGCGGAGTCGCCGAAGACGACAGCCGAAATGAATTTGGCGCAATTCTCACGGAAAAAATCGTCCGCCGTTCGGGGTGACGAAAAAATCATGCTAATCGCTCTGGCGGGGAAAAAACGTTTTATCTTGAAAGGTCAATGCGAAATATTGACAGTACCACTGACGAGGGTTCTTCATGTATGTATACGTAATAAAATGCCATCGAATCGACCGTCTTGAGGCTGACAGCGCCATTAAAGGTTCATGGATACGAAAAAAATGAGGTCTTCATGGAAAAACCAACCCTCCAGGAGGCGATGGCCCATCCGAAAAACTAGCCCGACAGCTTACTCATCTTTTTATACGGCAGTAATTCTGTTGATTTACATATTTCAATTCGTCCCCAACAACTACATAAAATGTGAGCCCACCTCATTCTGACTGTATAAACGAAAGATTTATCGAATGTTATTTATGTACCCTCCCATGTATGATCATTACTCCATCAATGTGGCCAAATACAAGTGAACTGAAACTCAGATGGAGCTGTGACAGCAAAAAGTAAAACGAGAAGAAATTAAGTAACAAACTGATATACAGATTATTTATTGCCAGTCGGCAAACTGCCATGTCAGCATTAAATTGAAAAATATGATTTTTTTATCATTTAAGAAAAACGAATGATAAGTTATTCAAGTGTAAAAAAAATTATAGAACAAAACTGGCCATAATTAATACGATATTAATTTATTTCCAAATATGTAATTCTGTTTTACACTTCTGAGAATTAAAAATGTTTAATCTTTGACAACGATTTTCAAGACATTTTGACAATTTGACAAAAAACTGTTTTAACAAATTAAGGCAATTAACTTTTTAACAACATTAGGTTCAAAACTAAANNAATGAAATTATCATTTATTATCATTTTAATTAAAATCAATAATAATTATTATTAATTATAATGTTAGTTGAATTCAACGAAATATAAAAAAACAAACAAGATATAATAAAAAATGAGTGGTAACACCACGATTTCTTATACACTTAGCAAGACGCCGAGGTTTCTGGAAATCAGGTTCCACAAAAGTGTTAGGCGGGTAATGTAAATTATAATAGGCCTGGTGAACGAGAAGGCCATGATAGTAAAGTACTTGAGCACGTTCAAGAAATTCTTGTAACTGCTGCCGTATGTGGACAACCATTATCTTATTGAAAAATGGGGTTCCGCAAGCCATTTACATACTGAATTAACACTGGCTCTAAGACGTTTCTAATCTGTAGTGATTTGCATTTAAACTTCGCTGAATAAAAACTAGGAGAGACCATCTTCCATCCATATCCATATCCATATCACGCCCTAAACTATAACTCTCTAGATAAAGGTATGTCTTTCAATATCAAATTGAAAATTCTGATGTGCATCACGTCTCACTCTTCTCAGGCCATCGTGGCCCGCAAACAGTACCGAGGTTCGTCACTGAAAATACTTTGTTGCCATTCATGGATCCAGTGGTGTCACTCCGCAAACCACTAAAATCTTACAGCTCGATGACGTGGTAAGCACAGATATGGACGGTATGACCTGATGCCAAAAGATATTATTCTTCTATAAAAACTCTTGGTCCATTTATTGCCTAGTCATTTCCAATTGCCCATGAAGTTGAAAATCGATCCCTCAGAGGAGAAAGACAAAGAGCTCTATTTTCACANNAAAAAAAAAAACAACACTTCATAATAACGACAAGAAAAATTTTAATAAAAAAAACAAGACATCTAAATTTTTGATCTTGTTAAGCTAATTCTAATAATTTCATTAAAACTGTTCAATTAAACATGGTGTTTCCGTTTTTTTTTCTTTTTTTAGAACACTGTGTAAATGCAAAGTACTCGTAATTTACAGATCACTATAAATAGTTCTGATTTCCAAGGAATTTGTATTCGATTCGAAGATATTACCATTAATAATATAACGAAGACATGAACTTTATCCATATTCTGTCACGTTTTCACTTCGACGGATTGTCATCTCAAAAACTAAAAATAATGAGTGCGTAAGACGAGCTGTATTTTGAATTTTATAATAAGAAAAATTACCAACAATGTTCATGTCACTGAATTGTATTTCAATAACAATTTT
>QDEB01053381.1:0-18941 GCA_004193795.1 Asbolus verrucosus | reverse complement strand
TTGTGTCACAAATAATTAAATTACAATTGTTAGCAAATGCGAGCTAACTTTTCAATAAATTTTGTATTACTAGACTCAGCGTACACGGCTGTGTTTTGTCCTCCAGGTGCCCACCTAGTTGCATTTTGCAGCTAGCACAGTGTTATTAGTGTCTTTTTTTCTGAATAAATAATAATTACCAGAAAAAAGAGCCTCACAGTCGTTGAAACTCATCAATTGATCATCTGTTATGTTTATTACATTATTATTGTTTGTTAGTTTTGTTTTTATACATAATTCAATTTGCATTTAAAGAATATTGAACAAATCAATTTATCCCAGGTAAGAAGCAAATATTGCATTTAGTTTTGGCGAAAAAAATATTATTTTAGTTGAAAGTAAAAAAATCTTTTCTTATATGCATAGTCGGTAACAATGTAAACGTACTGAAAACATTAAAATATTTTATAACTGCTTTTGATCACTTTTTAAACTCACTATACATGTTCATATATTAATAGTAGTGAATTCAATTTTATTTTTTTTTTTAGACCAGTATTGCAACAAAATTATAATAAAAACCTGCGTCCAAAACAGGTAATAAGGGAGCTTTGTAAAACAGAAGTGTACTTACTGTTTTAATTTAAAAGAAGTATTTTTCATTAAAACAACTAATTAACTGGATAGCTTCCCAGCGATTAAGTCTTCCGATGTAATAGCAAAGTAACGTTATTTTTGCGTCTCATAAATTCAATTTATGTTTAGAATTTCACCAAAAGGTTTTTTTTTAGAAGTTTATTTAATTAAATGTCTCATAACTATATGTCAAAACATCGAAAGATACTAGAACTTAAAAAATGTTATATTTCTCTCTAACGAGTTACGATCCTTTTATTTTTCTATTCCAGAGCCTTATTATGACAAATTATGGTTCTAATATGATATTTTTAAACAGGTAGTAATGGTTGAGGGGGATCATTTTTTAACTCTAATATTTTTGAAAATATATTTCTGTTAAATATCTGTAGGGATGGATGCATCGCTTTCAAGTTATTTAGCTTGTATAAAATAATGTAAAATCAAAAGAATATTATAGTTGTCATAAAATATTGTCGAAGTAAAATTCTTCTACGTAATAAGCCACCACGTTTTTTTCCCATAATGTAAGTCTATAAACGGGGAGATTTTAAAATGCTTAAAGCTGAATCACCTGAAGATGGTCCATCAGTAGGTACTTTTAACAAGAGTACCTTTTTTGCTTAATTTTTAAGGTGGATGTAATGGTGTTTAGGTCTTATTAAACACTTCAAATCTTTTATTCACTGCAACTCAGATTTATTACTTGCAAAATTTATTGGTCAATTACAGTCACGGCTTATGTTTTCTATAACCTCCCCGTAACCTTTAATATACTATTTTTGAACATATGCATAATAAAAGGCTCTTTCATTTAATTATTTTAATCAGCATTTCCAAGGATGAGATAAATATTACTTATATGTAGTCTGGATTTTACGATGTGGTAATAATGATGGCACCGAAAAATAGGGAAGTGTCTCGTGACCTACAATTGTGCAATTATAACTATACTTGAAATTATAGTAAATATATTACAATTTAATCATTTTAATCAAAATGATAATTGAGTATATCACTGTTTTATAAATATTTAATTTTGAAACATTTTATATTTCCGCTCATTGATTCCAAGTAATATTCTAGTCTTGAGATTTTCATTTAAAAAACAAGAAATCAATATGGTAAATGTACCGCATTAAAATTTAAAGTAATTCTAATGAGAATATTAATTACTTTGAGCAAAACTTCACAATATGGTTACTTTTAAAAATTCTAACATTTGTAACTTAAAATTTAAAATTGTTTTTCCCATTTTTCCACCATTAAAATTTTCCTTCGGTACAGAAAATTACGTAACAAAGTGGCGTTATCACGAAGCCTGATAAATATTTCAAAATTTTCTGTTTTTACAATCATTGACGAAATGAAGACATACATATAAATTAAATAATTGATAATTATTTTTCACTTTTTTTTGTTTAAGAAAAAAAAAAGATTATCATATACAATTTCATTAATTTGTTTTTATTTTTTGTATTGTTTTACCACGACACTTTCTCAAAATTTCATTTTTAATTTATTATTTTATTGGGTATAAAACAACATTGAATTTATAAATCAAAGTGGTTAAGTACAAACCGTATTTAATTAGATATTTTTAAGGGAAAAATGAAAATTTACTAAAATAATAAATTAGTGATATTTTTACTATCGTTAAATATTTTGAATAACATAACAAACGACTTGACTCGTGGATCCTTTACTTATCTACAAATATTAAATATTCAGTTTTTATTATTTTATTTTAATTTTCACGTAACAAGTATGACTAAGTGCAAAAAAAAAATTGGTAAATTATACATATGTGCAATAATATAAATAATTGTCTGAGCAGTAATTTTTTTGATGTTTTTTTTAATGTTTATTTTTATTTAAAGAAAATGATATATCTAACTGAATTATTATAAAATTATATTTATTATAAAATGTAGTTTGAGTCATTAAATAAACACATATTTGAAAAGCATTAAAAGTTCCGACTGTGGAATTAGTCAGTGTAATTTTATCTGATTTTAGTATCAGCAAATATAAGTAGGTATATGTGTGTAAAAAATGTAAATTTGTTTAGAGGAATTGCATTATAGTTGGCAACTTGGAAAAAGGTATCCGCGTGGTTTGTAATAAGCAAAGCACAGTTTGAGAATCATGTGCACTGTTCTGATTCTTTGTTTCATACCGACGTTTTGAAAGTAAAACTGGTACAAGCATAAAAACAACTAAATACGTATATCTGTTTATATGGTCCCTGTACACGCGTTGTAGACATAAACAAGTATAGATATTTGAGGAGATTTCCTAACGAAAAACAAATAATAATTTAAGTGTACAGATGTTGGGTTAGTGGGTAAACTTTCAAAAAAAAAAAATGATGGGGATTACCGATTTATTATCGTAATTTTTTTGTTTGAGATTGAAACAATTTATTTCATATCATTTGTCGTAATAATCAAATCACTGTATGAGCGAAAATTTGAAACATGAACCTTCTTATCATAAAATATCATCACCGTTGTTATTACTTCCAGAACAAAGTATTATTGTATGGAAAATAAGAGATGAAATGCCACAGTTCTGTTGACATTGATTTATAATAAAAATTAATAACTATTTCAAGAATCTGAAAGATTATTGAATATAAATATGGCAATAACAGAATAAACAAATGTTTGCTTTTAAGTTACAGACAAATCTCATGTTAACAGTGTATTTTACTTTCGTTTATTTAAATATTTACGTTTTGTGTTCAGTCTTGGTTGATAAAAATGAATATATATTTTACTATTTCAGTAATCTGTAAAAATAAGAAAGGTAACCTTTTTTTAATCTTAATGATAAGATTTCGAAGTTTCTTAGCAAACTGAAATGTATTTGTTACAGTTTTCTGATAGCATTTTGGAATTAAAAATGTGTCATATTTTTTATTAAATAAAATCTTTTAAAGCGACACAATATACTCTCTCTATATCTTATTTCAGAGATCATTGGGACCCGCTGTTTAAAATGTAATAATGTATTCCAACAAAAATTAGTTTTACGTTCGGATATTATAAAAATACTAACCTGACAATGCTCCTCATTGGATAAGTGAAAAATAAACCACTTGTGTAAAAGGGTGAATTAGAAAATGGACATGTTTCCACTTTTCTAAGTATGTTTAAAAATAAAGTAGATATTACAAGTTCGTTAAATAATCAATGTTTTGTAAAATTGGTGCTTCATATAAATAAATGGAGAAGACGTAACTTCTTTTACTTCAGTAACTTAAAAAGAAGAATAATATATGACATTGAAAAACATTCGAATTTAATAAAATCACTTGTAATATTTTCGAAACTAACATGTAAACATACCAATATAAGAAATATTGTTAAGAGAACATTGTAAACATTTTATAACGGTGTCGTTTTTACAGTAACTGAACAAAATTTACAATTAGCTATACAGACCAATACATTTTTTAATTTTGCAAGTGAATTATTACGTTTTTCTTAATTTCATGAGGCATACGTACTTAAGTTTCTTTTTGTATTAGATTGTTAAATTTTACCGAGAGGGAGAGAGCGAAGAGTGCGTCAAAGCCATAAATAATACATTTTAACGAACTAACATTTTCTTCTGTTTATAGGAGCACAGTTTGGAACTGTAATTTCGATGCCTTTGAGTGGCTTGCTGTCCGTTTCTGCTGGAGGTTGGCCATCAATTTTCTATGTTTTCGGAGCGGTGGGCACAATCTGGTGCGTAGCTTTCCTCTTTTTCGTCTATGAAGACCCCGAATCTAATCCCAGAATGAATATTGATGAAAAAAAATATGTGCAAAAAGCCCTAGGAAACAAAGCTGGTGCTCCTGTAAGGACTTTATTTTATTTTCATTTAGTACGTTGTTAATATTTCAAATGTTTTTATCAAGATTCCACCAATTCCATGGAAATCAATTGTAAAATCATTACCATTTTGGGCCATTTTGCTTGCTCATATGGGACATAACTATGGTTATGAAACTCTAATGACGGAGTTGCCAACTTATATGAAACAGGTGTTACACTTCAGTATTAAAGATGTAAGTTGACTTAAAGTTACAATATTCTGGGAATAACATAACTTTTTTTTCTTTTCTTAGAATGGATTCCTTTCCGCATTACCATATTTAGCCATGTGGTTGTTCTCGATCTTTATTAGTCATGTTGCTGATTGGTTATTAACCAAACCTTATTTCACTCATACTGTCGTACGAAAACTAATTAACGGAATTGGTAAGTTTTGATTAAATTATTTGATAATTACTTTACTCTTTTTTTTCATTTTATTAGGTCAATATGGCCCTGCAATAGCTTTGGTAGCCGCGTCGTTCACAGGTTGTGATCGATGGTTAACTGTCGCAATTCTCACGATTGGTGTAGGTCTCAACGGTGGTATATATTCTGGATTCAAAGTCAATCATTTGGATATTTCACCACAATTTGCTGGAATTCTTATGGCCTTCACTAATTGTTTGGCTAATCTCGCCGGTTTATTGGCCCCAATTTACGCTGGAAACGTAGTTGTGGGAACGGTCGGTGTTTCTTGATTTTGTCGTTTTGTATCTAATTGTTATTTTTACAGCCTAGTCAAGCAAAATGGCGTATTGTATTTATTACTGCTGCTGGTGTATATGCTGGTTGTTGTACCTTTTATGTTCTATTTGCATCTGGCGTACGACAACCATGGGACCCTCAAGGTGATCCAGACACGAAGAAAGAAGCAGATGGCGAGCCTGAGGTTATAACAACACGTGCTTGATTGTAAAAACTACTATTGTGATTTTTTCTCCTAGTAAAATATTGCACTTAAGCTACTTTTTACTGCAGCTACTAATTTTTTTCAACTGTACATTGTTTTACATGTATTATAGTTTAACTATATGAATACAAAATAGCAATACTCTTCAGAAATCTAAATTGTTACCTTTTAAAACTTTTTGTTTAAATTCACAGCATGAATTTATATTTGTTAATGTTTTTATATACAAATAGAAACTGCGAATTGTTAATAAAGTATATAGTAGTACAAATATTCTGAAGGACCTCTTTTGTTGTTGTGTTGATATAATGTACTATTTCATAGTACTTCTACAGAATGCTTGTATGTAGCGTGACACCTTTGTCATTAGAATTGTTATAATTTAAATACGAAAATAATTTTTTTTACGATTTTTTAAACTCTTTTATTTTTCAAAAAGAACCTGTAAAATAAAGTTGTGATATGAAATTGTTAAGAAAACAATTTGGAAGTATCAAAGTTTTTTCAATGATGCAATTTTTTGTCCCCTTTGATCCTACCTTGAAACCTTTTTTTTAATTATATTAAAATGACGTATTTGCTGTGTTCTAATATATTGTTCTACAGAAGCGAACTTTTCCATGTTGGCTTTAAAATCGTACAGAGTTGACTAAAAGCTAAAACTATTTTAAAATATAAATTTTTGTTAATTACAATGGAAATAAACTGTGCGTCAACAATTAAGGAATTACATTTTCGCTAAGATTACACCACTTTCAGTTTGGTAAAACATTTTCTGTTCTGTAAATAAAAAAATTACAACAATGGAACACATCTACAAGACCAAAAAAGGGTTAATTTTTTTAAATCAACGTGTATGACTATCTCCAGGTTCAATTGCTTTAAGACATGATAGAGGTATGCTCTTTGACAAACTGCTCGCTGCATGTTGTTTTAATTCTTGTAATCTTGTAAATTTTACTCTTAAATTTTTTATCTACCCAAAAGCAATAATTAAATTCTTCGGCACCTTCTATCCGTACTCAATTGAATTAATGTTGTGGAAATGCCATGGTAAAGGTGCATGAGTAAATTAAAATTTTTCATGACAAAAAATTCAACAATGTAACTATTGTTCCAAAAAGATGAAATCTAGATGGATCTCATTTTGTAAATGATATAAAATGTTTCGTGTTATATGTAGTCTTCGTAAAGGGCTTCCTTTATAAAAACATTACAATTTTTGGGGTGTTATAAAACATCTGCTCCCCACACCATAACTGTACTTCCTCAAAAAGAGTATAGCAGCAGGCATAGAAGTTCATGTTGAGGTACATTTTGCCCACAACTTAACATGACTGTCAAAATGGGGTTCATTCAAGAAGATTACAATTCGTCATTTTTAATGCCGGACCCAGATTTAGTAATTGTTTGTCTATTTCAATCTTTGCAGTAGATACTGTAGATACAGCAGATGTATAAATCCAGTTGGAAACGACACCTACAAACTACATCAAGTTTTTTAGTTAATATAGTAAAGAGAAAAAGTCCAACGTTAACAATAAACTGTCTTTGTGAGATTTGTATGGTGATTCCTAAAAAGGCTCTCTCCTAGCTACCATCGTTAAAAAATCATCATTTCTCTTTATAATCTTATGAGGGCAACTCATTTTTTCTCAGTAATACCTATTTTACGGTTGCCTTTAACCAGCCCACTGATTATTGAAAGCAAGACATTAAAAGTTGCTGCTACTTCACTTGGTGAAGACGTATATGTCACACCGACTGCTTTGTTTCCTGTATACAGTGTGAATTTTCTTCTGGTCATAATTTTCTTACTTTTTCCATACTAGTAAATTAAAGTTTTAATCCAGTAAAAGGAACTTGTGAAATAAGGAAATTGTGATATTTGGTGGTTTAAGAGAATTTTAAGAAGTTTTCAATAATTTTTTATGTAATAATTAACTACTGCTACACAATAAATTAGTAAATAAATTTGTACCCTCTCTACACTAATATAATGTAATGCGAATGTAAGAATTTTAGTAATGGTCGATAGTGAATCAATAATTTATTTTTTAGTTTCATGGATTACTTAAATTTGTTGTTTTTAATCTTAACATGATGTCACATAATTAGTAAAACAAAACCTTTCAAAATTAGATAAGGTTTTTGAATTATTTTGCTTTACCAATCCATTACCAAATTGTTCCGTGAACCGCGCCATCTCATCCTCACATCAACCGGTAAAAATGCCAATAACAAAAAAAATTAAATTACTTCAGATTTAGTCAGACTCCAATTAGCAATGAGATTTTAAAAGGTTCTGGCGGTTCGTTAAGTACCTTGATTAGTAATAACTCTTAAACAACTTAATACATTTTTAACTATAGTTACTAGATGTAGGCCATTAATTTTGGAACACCAGAAAGGCTTTTGTTAGATGAGTTAATAACATTTGTAAATTTTATTTTACTTGATAGGTACTCGCTCTCAGAATTAAAATAAATAAACGCAAATAATTCTGATTGATGTATAATTTATAATACATGAATAGTAATGATTACAACAAGAATAATACATACCAGATTCTAACAATAAACAGATTATATCAAAAAGATCACTTAGACCATATATTATGAGACTAGATAGTATTTATTATAAATGACTAGAATGTCACATGCACTTAAATGTAAAGCCTGTTACACCAATCCTTTAAGTATTGTTACAAGCTAAGTTTCCGCTACATGAACTCTTTTTTTTTAATTTTACAGAGGCTATATTTTTTTAATTAAATAAGTATCTTTTGACAATATTGAAATTGTAAGAGGAAAAGATGTTTATGGAGTAAAATGCTCGTCGCTTGAATGATATAGCCGAAAGACGATTTTTAAAGATTCATTAAAAAATATAACAAACAGTAAAGGCTAGGTGTAAAATGGCAACATGAGATACGTACATCTGGTCTTGTTATAATTAATAACTTCTCATTTAACAATATTCAAATAAAATATGATTCAGTGGAAATAACAGTCACATTCACAATTTTTCATAAGTTTTAAAAATACGTCGATATGGAAAAAATAAAAATATGTAATATTTTTAAAATATTCTCGAATTATTGCACAATCAAATAGCAACAGAAATGTTAAAAATAACGTCCAAATATAAATAATAGTAATAACATATTTTTAATTGCAGGGTGCAGAATCGGTTTATGCGGAGTGAAAATTAACCAAACCAACAGTTTACAACAAATTAACAATAAATTAAGAAATTTACTGTATTAAAATGTTATTTTTATTTTAAAATGATTATTAAAATTTTGGAATCAAAGATTTTATTTATCATAATTATAATAATAGCACAATTTCTTTAAGTATACATTTAACATTACATGTTCAAAGATATTTTCCGATTAGTTTGTAAGCAAGTATCAAATAACCGTTTAAAAATAACAATAGGAACTCATCTATGTTGTATAAAACGATTCTATACCCGATCTGTACATTTATTGCAGTGAATTTAAATAAGATCATTAATACTGGTAACATATAACTAGATGAGAATTATTACTGTAGTACCACAGCGCGATCATTTAAATTTCTTATCAATTTTTCGAAATTTAATTTAGGTGTATAATATTCACATCCTATTTACTTAATCTAATAGCTACTATTTTATATGTGTAGAAGAAAAAACATTATGCTAAGTATAATGACTATTTACAGTGTGTTCAAAAAAAAAGGTCATAAAAGGGGCCTTTGAAAAACAGAAGTGATTAAAGCACATAGTTTTTAACCAACAGTTCCATATCAATAATTTTTGGATCATTAGGATGGGTTGAGGTTTCAAATGTAAATGTGTTATTAATGTTTTTTTTTTATACATCTTACTAATCTCTTCAAACGAATCACTAAGAGAAAAATGGGTGGTTAAGATACGAATTTTGTGCATTAAAAATAAGTGTCATAAAGTTTGTCACGATTATTCCAGAGATTTAGAATCAACCTAATATTTCGCATGTGTATAATACCATTACTTAAATTGATTTACATCTCGTCATTGTTAAAGTGACGAAAATTTGTCGATTTGAATTGAGCTTAAGAAAATTCAGGATAATGATCTACATTGTATAAGGGAAGAAAATGATGAATAGCGAAGAAAATCATACATTTGGAACTATTTTGTTTTCATCACCTGTTCTTTTAAAAGAATCTGGGGTTGATTTACCATATGTGTGAAAAACGAGTTTATATTTAAAACCTATAACTATATACTAGAACACAACCGCAAATAACGAGACATTTATTTAACAACGTAATTGTAAAATTTTGACAAAACATCATTATTATTGCAGCATCTGCCAGTTGAAAACTATGGTTCAATCATAGATATAGACTGTTTTTCAAAAAGTTTCTTTGAATACAATTTTTTTAACATACTTGCTACATAATATGTAATAATATTCAGTGTCTCATAATTATGTCAATACTTTATGAGACGATACAAAATGAAAAAATAAGTGGGATCTTTTAAGTAAATTGTTTCTCCAAAGTACCAGAACTATAAAAACAAAACACAAAATTTCTTTTTTGTAACTGCGAATTATTTTCAAATAAAAGTAACTCTCTTGGTACTGACATATATTAACGGAACATCTGTCTATTATTATCATGTAATAACCATTTGTGACTCTTGCAAAGGATGACTTTTTTTAACTTAAAGTCTTTCTCAATAAGAAATTTAAATAGTCATGCAAAAATTAAAAATAAAAAAAAATTACAGTGCTTAAAATGAAAACAACAGCAAGGGGACCAGTACTTACAAGACTTTTTTTAGAAAATTTGATTTTATCTGTTATCTACGTAGAGATCTATGAATATTATATAAACTCTCCACATTTTGATCACCGTCTTTAACAAATGACAGTGTAATAGAGGGTTATTAATTATATTTGATATAATAATGATTTAAAGAAAGAGTTCAGATTATCTACTTTCGATTAGTGTTTAAAATTGTCGAAAATGATTTATGGAAAAAGAAATGAATTAAATTGGAATATCCTACCAATAAGAGATTGATTGCCTAGATATCTGTAAGTTGTTTATTAATCTTAATTATTTTTCTGAGTGATTTTCACCAGTATTCATGTTAATATTTTACATGTATTATAATAAATAATAATAATAACTACAAACGTTAAACAAACAAACAAAATATAGAAAAGTATAAAAATGTTGAATATACTGGAAACAGCGTTCCCTTGCGTTTTCACCCACTTCAACCACTGGTTCTTCAATAAATACTTTAAATTAATTCACTATTTTACAAAATTTGCTACCCAATATGTTGACCTCAACGTAAATCTAGGTTGAGTTAGATTGAGTATCCCAAAACAACACGTTTTTTTAAATATATGAATGCTGCCACCACTTAAGGTTGAATTTGTTTTAAAAATGTGAACGAGTGGCATCATTCATGTTAATACATTCTAGTTAATCACCCATAAGAGAAATAGATACATAATCATCATGATAACAACTACAATAATTATTTTTTAAATGCATATAAATTTACCACATCTATAAATCACGTCATTTTTAATGACTGGAAGAACTGTAAGAAAGAGACGCGTGAACAACAACATTTTTTTTTGTCAATACAGTAACAGTTTTTAGAAGTGCCATAATTTTCAAGAGCAATAAAACGATACACTTTTTTATGTCTATGTGAAATACTACAAAAAACAATCGCAATTTGCACATCAGTCATTTTAACTATAGGAATGTTATCGTTAAATTTCAAAAAATTATAGAAATAATCAGATAATATTGGAATGCTTACATTTATAATATCAGATCTTTATTTTTTAAGATTGTCATTTTATTTAAAAATTACGATTTATCTATTAAATACTGATGTTATTTAGGTATATAATCTATATATTATATATTCAACTATCTATAAACTTGACACTTGATCATTCAAAATTTTATATTAATAAAGTTATAATGAAAACTAACGACACGTGAGTTTTCAAACAGAACAAAAATTGATTCTAACTACTTTTCATAAAAGGCGAAATTAATACTATCTTTAATTTTTACGACATGATATGTTTCAAAGTTGACCAGCATAGATATATTAGAACATTTACATGTATCTAATAATATCGTTATACACCTAGTTTACTTCTATTGAATAAGATAGAAAACATTTTTGGAAATAGTCAATAACGATTTTTTAATAATATGAATATGTAGCGCAAAACATGTTTATTATCGATTTTTGGCACAAGTATATTACTTTGCTATTTTTCTTAAAATTATAGATAATGACTAAATATATTTGGACACAGAATATTTTTGTATATTTATTTATTAACTGCTTCTACAACTAAAAAGTATATTTTTTAACAGCTCTATATCAAAATGCTTAACGTCAATGACTGAAATGCAAACTGGCATGTTATTTAAAACAAACTATTATATCATGCCTTAAAATACTTAATTAAATAAAAGTAATCAAAAAACAAGACAACATTTAAACATGTTGTATAAATTCTGGGTTGAGAAAAGAAAATCCCATAAATTCCGTTTGATCCAGATTCATCATAAATAATTTATCTGTAGGTGTTAGGTCTGTCTTTTCAGAAGTGAATTGTTTGTCAAAGTTACTCACATCTTTACGATGTTTCTAAAATGAAACAAACAAAAAGTAATTACAATAATGTATTCTTTAAATTACTCACTATTTTAGGTTTAAAAGGTGGTTGAACTTCCCGATTTTCAATTTTATCCCAGTCAATCCGTCTGAAAAACGCATGAGCACGAACATCTTCTTCACCGTGAGCTCCACAACCCAATCTTTTATTAGGATTTTTTGTAAGAAGCTGCAATCATGTGAAAATGAAAAATTAGGAAAAACCTACACATATTTTACAATAGTAAATTCCATTTAGTCAAGAACTTTACCGATCATTTTAACAAAAACGTATGCATTCATTCAATAACTATTCTAACAGTAACGAAAAATGCTACTTCACTCGTTTTTCGACTTTTAACAATTATATTTTTAGAAATACCAAGTATCAACAAAAATTAACATAAATGAAGTGAAATTTATTACTAAAAAAGGAAAACATAACAATTAACAATCATTTAAAAAATGCTACAAACACCTACAAATTTTAGGAAATAATTCATGGAGCAAGGTCTTTTTTACGATCCGTAGATATATTTCTGTACCAACAAAAGAAGAGTATTAATTGAAATCAATGTAACTCACCCCTTTACAAACATCCTTAGCTTCTTTAGATAAACCCTTTGGATAACTAACATTATGATCTGTAATAGCTGCAAATAATTCTTCCTCATCTTCGCCATCAAAAGGTGGTTGACCCACCAACATTTCGTACAACAAAACACCGTAAGCCCACCAATCAACGGATTTTCCATAAGGCTGATAGAGAATAATCTATAAAAAGAAACATTTAAAATAATGAATACTTTATTAAAGGACGTACTTCAGGAGCTATATAATCGGGTGTACCACAGAAAGTTTTGGTAGTTTTATCACCGGTTATCCCTTCTTTACACATACCAAAATCTGCAATTTTTATATGCCCATCTTGGTCCAGCAATACATTATCCAATTTTAAATCTCTGTAGACTATGCCCCGACTATGTAAAAAAAATAAACCAATGGCAATTTCTGCTGAATAAAAGCTACAAAATGTTTCAACTAATTTAAAATTTAATTAATTTTAATAGTCCATACACCGCCACTGGCTCTTTAAACTTTCCGCATTGTTGAATTTGAAACATTAAATCTCCACCATTTACGTATTCCATTACAAAGTACAAACGATCCTAAAATGTGATACTATCCATTATTTATAAATATTTAAATTGGATGAAATACCATCGTTTGAAAGCAAGAGTGCAGCTGCACTAAAAAAGGTGGTTTACTCGAAAGAGCTAAAACACGTTTTTCTACCATAGTGCATTCCACATCATCATCCTGGATAATGATATCTTTTTTTAAAATTTTTATCGCATACAACTCATCTGTCCCTTTTCTTTCCGCCAACATTACCTTCGAAAATTACGCATATATATTTCTGTTAAAGTCTAACGATATCATAATTTACCTTTCCAAAAGAACCTTTACCCAACACCATCAAAAAATTGAAATCACTTGCTCTAATTATGTCTTTTTTGCCCATGTTATGAGGAACATCTTTATCAGCTGTTATTGACGGTTTTTTTGTAATTGATGTTTTCTATAAAATTAAATATTTTAATCCAATACTTAATAATAATCGTACGGTGCTAAGATAATAAATGAATAATTGATTAATTGGTAATAATAATAACAACAATAAGGTTGTTTGAAAAACATAAACAAGGAAACTTTTTCCAAAGGTTAACAGTAAGCGATCAAACAAAAAAAAAAACAATAATGTCAGTTGCACTTAAATAATTACGATCGGGTGCAACAATGAGAACGAGTTTTTAGCACACGAGCATTAGTGCTACAGTGTTTGATCAGTTTACAGTTATCGATCGCTCGTTCAGCGTATGCGATCGATAACTTGAGAACGCTTCGACCTATCGGTTCAAATTTTGTGTACGGATTCTTCGTCAAAATCTACAGTTCAAGTTCGTTAATGGGTATCGTAACTCCAAGGTGCTATCGAGGTGCCACCCCCCCCCTCTCCTTCGTTATTAATTAAGATAAAACGATGAAATTTTGTCAGTTTGTCACAAACATCGAATTGAAGCAAACAAAAAAAGAAAAATCAAAATCTGTTGTTTAGCATATGCGTTATTAGCTTTCAAAGTTCTAACAGGGAAATCGAATTTTCTCGTAAACGGTTTAAGATATCGAAATGGCACTTTTAGATATGCATTCCTTGTCCCATTCCGAATGGATAAAATGGTTTAGGTTTTTGTTTTTTTTTTTTAATTTCACACTCATTAAGTTGTTTCAAAACATTAAATAGATATTGACGTCTTTATTTATTATTTTTATTATTTATCCTGGTATACCGAATATCTTTTTTAAGAGTGTGTTGGTTCTGAATGATTTATTAGATATGTGTATTGAAATGAAAATATTTTTATAAGTATTTTTTAGTTTTACTTTATGTGTTCTGGTGTGTCTTATTAGTGATTTGGACATTTGTTTAAATAATGGTAAGTAAACAAGAAATTCATTACAAACGACATTATTATCATAAATATATATAAGACTACATAAATCCCTACGTCCTGTTTGTTAATGGATGTATTTTTTTTTTGTTATTGGCGATGAGTAGGTTGCCGAGTAACTTCGTAGCTTTTTGATATTTTTATTATACTAAAGATTATAATGCGGAAGCTAAGACTATATGTACGATTCTCTCAAAATTATGAGATGCGACACTATTTAAATGAATGATAATGAATGTGATAGCGAGAATAATTTATTTCAGAGATGATTAGAATGAGTAATATAGTGATCTATGAAATGTTTGTTCTGCTATCATTAATCTATTTCAAGTCTAAAGGGCGAGTTCATAACATTTTCTCGCTGTGTAATAACTGTTAAAATTGGTAACAAAATATAAACTATAAGATATTTTCGTTTTATTAACTTAATATGAAGTTAATTAAGTTAGTTAATGTGAAGTATTAATTCATTCATCATCAAGCCCTTCACATAACTAAATTTAACACTAAATTTGATGAAAAAATATTTAAAAAATTGTAGCGTCAATCCGTCCTTATTGTACAAATAATTTTGCATAAAATTTAACGCCAAACTTATTATTAAGAATATAATTTTTGATGAAACTTTAGTTTCAATAATTAGTTATTTATTACTTTTTATATAAAAAGATAGAAGTTTAACAATCCTAAAAATTAACATGGAATAGAAGAATAATCAATAATCTGTTTATGAAGAATTTTACGTAATTAAGAAAAAGTTAGACAACATTACGAAAATTTTATGTATGAACTCGTGATTTTAAATTAGCCTTAATATTTCAAATTAATAAGAATATAACAATTTAAAATGACTTATTATTAACTAACATGACAATATCTACTCTATAATATAAAAAAGAAGATAAATAACACTATTTAAAAGGAAATACATATGGAATTAATATTCATGCATCAACAAAGCATTGGTGAGTAACAGTAAATGAACCGGAACGTTATAACCTTCATCAAAATTTGTATACACACTCACAAAAGAATCTACTTTTTCGAAAATCTGATACCAAACGTGGTGGAACGTTCCAATTTTTGACCCCGTAAACCGATTTTGATCAAAATTGGTATGCACAGTGTCAACAGGAAAGTCTACCTTTTTCCATATGAAAGTGCGAGCAAGATAATGCGAGTGTGTTAATATTAGGTGCAGATTCTGTACCCACAAAAAAAATGCTCGTAGGCTAAAAATGGATAGGACATCAGTTGATTCCAAAGGTACCTTCATTTCAAAAATCCATCAAAAATCAAAGATCCACCGAATTTAAAGATCCACCCGTTCCGACTTCCAAGCTTTTTTTTTCAATATTAAAATAAGTTTCCAACTCATATATATTTT
The DNA here is from genome assembly GCA_004193795.1 of Asbolus verrucosus. Taxonomy (NCBI): domain Eukaryota; kingdom Metazoa; phylum Arthropoda; class Insecta; order Coleoptera; family Tenebrionidae; genus Asbolus; species Asbolus verrucosus. The sequence goes on along the minus strand of QDEB01053381.1, from coordinate 2,963 downwards.
CATTACTTTCGACATGTGTGATAAATGTGGTTTTGTTTCAACTTTATTCATTCCCAAGATATTTCTATTCTTTATAGCAATAATTATCATATTTAAGTATTTATTTAAAAATTATCTATTCCATATATGTTTTAAATATTTATTTGTTGTAAAATATCATTTAAGTTAAAAATCAGTATTATTCACTATCAAATCTTGTGATAAAAATATGCTTATACAAGAAATTAAATTTTTAAAATAGAAAATATTACTTATTTTCTTACTTGTTTTGTTCCCAGCGATTTTTTTATACAGCTAGAAATTGTAATAATTTAAATAAGAACATGAATAAACGGAGTAAACATATTTTCCAGCAAAAATCGGCTGTGATTAAATGATATTAAGCTTTCCCTAAGCCGCATTTACAAATCTAATTTACATTTTTGTAAACGCTTATAAAGGAAATAAATGGTTTACGGAACATTTCACTCCCACCTAACAAAACCAAATTTAATTCTTCTGTACACATTGGTTTACATATTAATGAAGCTGCGGTCAAGAGATCAAAGTTTGTTATCGAAGTTGTTTTACAAATCCTGGTTAAATAAAATCTTGGTTTCATGACTCAAGTACTTTTATTAGAGATATTTGCAATATTGATAGCAAAAATAGTTCATATCCATACATGTCGTTCGGATATTAAAAAGCTCGGAAGGATCAGCGTGTGAATTTTAAATTCGGTGGACATCTGAAATATTTGTAACTCTGGAATCATTCGATGTCCTGTCCATTAGTTTAAGGTGGGTGCAGAATCTTCTGCACCTAAATTTAGCGCATTATCGTGCATGCATTCTTGTATGAAGAAAGTTACTATTATACTTGCCGTAATATTATGTCACAATGTTTAACACGCAGCACGCTACACAATTGAAGGGTGACTAAAGTAAAGAAATAATAACGCAGAATAAATCTATAAATTTTTGAAATAATTTTGCTAATAAAATAAAAATAAATAAAATAAGACAAAAATCGGTCCAACGAGTCAAAATTTAGACCGTTTAGCTTTGATTTTTAAGGTAAAGGTAGACTTTCCTACTGTAAGTCTGTATAACAAGTTTGATCAAAGTTAGTCCAAACAGTCAAAAGTTATAGTGTTCGTGCCCTTCTGGCAAACAGTAGACTCTCTCATTTAAGTCTGTAAAATAATTTTTGTGCTCATAACCTCAAAACAGGTATTTTACGATTGTTCTCGACGCATGGAAAAACGCATTTCCCACACTGCGGTGCTTTTTACTTTTCCAGAGTAACTGGGAGGAATTGCGCTGTGCGGTTGGTATTAGATGACAAAACACAAAACGTCAAACGCTCGTATCAAACCTAAATTAAGAGTGAAATCCCAAGGATACTTATACAATAAATTAGGAAACTCAATGCTAGTTCCTTTGCTGGTTCTTTGATTGCAGGTGGTGTCAAAGATTCTTCGGAATCGCTCATTTTTTTACAAAATTAGATCAGAAAATTATAAAGTAGTGGTATAATTTCTCAAATTTGAAACCATAGCAACATAGTAACAACGCAGTGCCAAATGCGAGCCATACCAGTAAATAGTAAAATACTAATAATATCAAATTTTTTATTTTTAAATAATTTTGAGTTATTCCTTACAAAAAATTATAGATTATCTAATGGTAACTCTAACTTTCATTGAAATCGGTCCAACGAGTCAAAAGTTACACCGTTTGTTCTTGTCCTTTTTCTTGCATTGATATTTGAGATCACATTTTTGTAAAAGATAGACTTTCCATTTATGTCTATATTCAAATTTTGATCAAATGTTATACGGTTCTCGCCATTTTGACTTTGATTTTAGAAAGTCACATTTTTACAAAAAGTAGGTCTTCCACTTGTGAGTCTATATATCAATTTTGATTGAAATCGGTCGAAAAAATCAAAGTTTATGCCACTACCACCTTTTTGACTTTCATTTTTGAAGCCCTATTTTTGCAACAAGTAGCCTTTTCAATTATAAGTCTGAATTCCAATTTTGTTTATAATCGAATAAAATAAAATCGAATAAAAAGTTACACCGTTACCACACTTTTGGCTTTGATTTTTACAAAAATTAGGCTCTCCAGTTGTAATCTGTATACTAGTTTTGTTCAAAATCGGTCTAACGAGTCAAAAGTTATAGCGTTCCCCCTTTTTACCTTGTGACACGGGATGTGAGATGATTAGGGTGTAATAGAAAGGTATAATGTTAAGTTTCAGGTATTTAGTCGGGTTGGTTTTGGTTTTCTCAGGTTAGTTCAGGTTAGTTCGGGTTAGCTCAAATTAGAACATGTAATTTTAGTTAGATTAGCTCCTATTACTTTTTGCGTAGGGGTGGATCCCTCATTGGGGCTTAATGTTCATGTCAATTTCACAAACGATTTAACTTTTGACTTATTGAACCGAGTGAACTTTCTTATTTTATTAACAAAATTGTTTCTAAAAATTATAGATTTATTCAGCATTGTTATTTTGTTACTTTAATCGACTTTCTATCATGTAGCGTAGGTACTTTGTTATATAAGGTATTCTCAAGGTACAAAAATATTTTCGAGATAGAAAGAAATACTGATAAGATGAAATAAACATTTGGTTATGAATGTATCTTTTCTTGATTTAAAAGGAATCAATCAAAGTCTTTCCTTATAACAGACTAGCATAAAGTGCGAAGTTTGATTTGGTAAGTTATGTAGGAAAGTTTATTCTAAATTTAGCGTCCAGTGTGTTTTCATAGCCACTTGTTACAAACCAAACGGTGATATAACGATGAATACAAATGTTAGAACATCTAAACATTTAAAAGAGCATCTTCGCATCTTGTTCTGATTATTTTCAAATAATAAATGCATACTATTTAGGGTGTGTTCAGGATAAAAAATTGATTCAAATATAGAAAATTTTGAGAAATTTACTTTTCACTTAAGTAAGCTTATCGT
>QDEB01053334.1:3001-29515 GCA_004193795.1 Asbolus verrucosus | reverse complement strand
AAAATTAATAGGGAATTTAAAAGAAAATGTTTAAAATTAAACACAAAACGAGCATTTTCTTACTAAACTTGACTCAATTTTCGTCAAAGTCCTGTAGCGAGTAATGACAAATTAAAAAACGAATCTCAAATTAACATGCAATTAACCTTAAAAATTAAAACGGTCAAATTTGATGCAGGGAGAAAATTGACAAGGGAACGATAGTATCACAACACAAAAGATACTAAATTTACCAGATCTGGTGTCATACATTAAAAGTGAAGCATTAGTACATGTTTTTTTTGTGTCAAAATCTGTTAACATTTTTCAAAATTTCAGTTTTTAAAATAATTCAATTTAAAAATTTTAATAATAGCTAGTTTACTTTTTAAAATCGTCATACGCAATAGTCTGATAATTTTGCGTAGCATGAGATAGACCTTTACGATAAGCCTTGACAGTTATGGTTTTATAGTTTTAATATTTTTTTAAATTATTATTCCGACTCTTACACCGTATAAACATCAATTTCGAAATTTTCTAACCAAGAAAAAGAAACTAAAAAGCCAAAACGTAAAGATCAATTACAAAAGAATTTTTTCGTTGTACGCTGGCTTTTTGGAAAACAAAAATCAAGACGCATGATTTTAAAAAAGTCCTATAATACCTGATTAAACACAGGTGGCCCCAAAATATATCCAAATATTTTAGTGGCAGATTCTCCATCGAAAATGATTACGAAAGTTGAATTATAAGTTTGTTCGTTTGTTTACAATAATTAAAAATAATGGTATAAATTATAAAAATAAATAATAAATAATTTGATTTCTACAAAACTTTAAATTTAGCTTTTTAAAATTTTTTGTCCATTGCTATAAACAAATAAAACAAAGCCTGACAAGGATTTAAAAACACAAATAAATGCAAAGATAATGATAATGACCGCAATTTGGATGCGAATCGATAGGACGATAAAACAAAATGTGCAAATTTAAAACTATGAGATAATGACGTAATGATACAATAATAATGACTGTCACAATTGATATCAATATAAGATGATTTTTTTCCTAATGAAGCTGACTCATCTTTCAAAAGTTCTTAACACAGATTTATTCAACAAATTATGTCAAACGGCGATAAGAAAAAACGGTTTCAGCGAATCCATTAATCATATTGACAGCTCCCCACAAATTTCAAAGAATAGCAATGCTTTAAATGCTGTAATTAGCGAGAGCACCATAACTAAACAGTGTAATCACGTTGTTGATCAGAAAACAGTGGCGACAATCATATTACATAATCATGCAATAAATACACAGAAACAAAAATTAGTATTATTATAGTTTCCGAGACTTCAGCCATGAATAGAGTTCCATATTTAACGAGCACGAGTCATGAGAGCAATAACAACAACCCAAGGTCAATTCTTGGTGTAGTGATAATGCATTTCATTAAAATCGGTCCAACGTAATGACCTTCACTGATTTCAAAACTATAGATTAAATTGCACATGTACCACATTTCATCAAAACCGATCTCTGAGTTTAAATTGCTTCAGGGTCTGACCTGGCCCGCCATGTACGCCCTAGTCGGCCACTGGATCCCCGTCCCCGAACGCAGCCGCTTCATGTCCAGTTTCCAAGGTAAATCCCTCCCTCAGAAGCCGCCCCTTTTGACCCCCGATCAGGTTTCAGCATCGGCATCGGCGTCACGTACCCCCTATGCGGCTTCCTCATCGCCCACCTCGGCTGGAGGTCGGTCTTCTACACCACCGGCTCCATCGGGGTGCTGTGGTGCGGCATCTGGTATTTACTGGCCTTCGACAGTCCGGAGATGCACCCCCGCATCAGCCTCAGAGAGCAGCAGTACATCAAAGAGAACACGGTCAACACTTACGCCGCCTCCAGAAAGCAGAGGGTGCCTTGGAAGGCCATCCTGACGTCCCCGCACGCCTGGGCCATCGGAGTCACCACTTTCGGACGGATCTGGGTGCATTACACGTTCATCATACCGGGCCCCAAGTACATGAAGAGCATCCTGGGCTTCAGCATCGAAAAAGTGAGTTGAGAGCGACGTCTGACCGGTCGTAATTCCGTCGGTTTCAGAACGGGCTGCTGTCGGGGGCCCCCTTCATATGCAGCTACGTCGCCTCCGTCTTCTTCTGCTACACCGCCGACAAGCTGGTGACGAAGAACATCATGTCCTTGACGAACGTGCGGAAGGTGATGACGGCCCTGTGTAAGTGTGTCCGAAACGCGGCGACTCGGTCGATTCATCGATGCAATTGCAGCTCAAGTGGTCCCCGGTCTGTTGGTCCTGCTGATCAGCTATCTCGGCTGCAACATCGATCTGGTTCTGGTGGTGTGGTTCATAGCCGTCACCTTGATCACGGCCTCCTACGCGGGCGCGATGGCGAACGTGGTGGACATCGCCCCGAATTTCGCCGGTCCGGTCCTGGCCTTCGCCCAAACTATCCACATGTCGGCCAGCTTCTTGAGCCCCCTGGCGGCGTTCCAGATGCTCAACGAGCAGGAGCATCTGATGTCGGCGTGGCGGACGGTCTTCTACGTGACGGCTTTCGTCTCGATCTCCACTTACGTCACGTTCCAGATCTGGGGCACCTCGAAGATCCAGCCCTGGAATTACACCGAGGGCGCCCTCAGCACGACGGAACAAGAGGAACTGATGACGGACAAGGTCAACGGCAACGAACCGGTCATGAACGGGAAAACGACGAACGATATTAACGTAGCGTAGTCTGCATGTTCATCCCCTTACTGCACGTCGGCACAACCCAACTTAGGAGTCTTTTCATCTCCGATTTCCTCATTCATATTGTGATAAGTTTAGAGTCAGGGCCTTTAGGTTAGTTCCGGTAGATTTGTTGTTAGTAAGCCCCCACCATTCCGACAATCAAAAGCTAACCTAACTTTCGGCTCTCTTGTCAGTTTGTTTTAGTGTGTGGTGGGGGAGGTTACTTAGACAATAGTAGACGACAGTATTCTCTATTTTTTTAATGTACGACATTCATGCAGCAGCCGTGCATCAATGTCAACTTCAAGCACGTTTATTAGGACTAAGACCAATTTTTCGACTATAAATGTTAATAGTGAGAGAATTTATGACCAATTTTGTTCGTATCTGGTGGTATACAGTCTTTTGTGGTAGTGTAGTGTTTAACTATCGTCCCTCTAAATGCATTTAACTCATTACTACATAAGCATGTTATACCATAAATATATATATACATATATAATATACTCAAGAATGTACTTTTTAGTAGTGACTAAAGTATTAACAGTTCAAAATGTACAAAACTTCTACTTAACGGTACTTAAGCTAGTTGAGGTGCCAATTTATGTATACCATTCCGTTTTTATATTGTTTTTTGAAGTTTAGAAGAGTTACATGACACTATGGTTTTGGAACAATATATTTTTCAATTGATTGCGTCTGATTATTCGACAGGTAATAACTCAACCATTTCTAACAATCATCGAAAATAATTTATTAAGTATTAAAATATGGTTTTATATTAATTATTCACATTTTCATATAAAAAATATCTTTATCATAATTATGGTACAACTTCATTCTCGCCATCTTCTGTTGCAAACCAACTAAAACATAACCTAACCTCACTTTTGCATCCAGAAAACAGATATCGCAAAAAAAAATGAGGAGATTCAATAAACTCGTATTATACAAACTAATTATGTACAAAGGAAGACTTTTTCATTCTCGAATCAATAAATTATATAAAACAATTAACGTTAATTGAGCTTAAAATTATCGTAAAAGGAAAAACTTCGTTGTGATTCCTTTTAAGGCCTCCTCTCTTTAAGCCATAATCTCACTAAAACAAACAGTTAGCCCTAACCTCACTAAAGCGCGGTACTCACCTGGTCAGCTCTCTTCCCGCTATTAATCCCGTCCTCGATCTCGACCGGACCAACTGCGCCCGTCGCTCCGCTACAAAACAACAAATTGAAGCGGACCGCGGACTAAACACCGTACTTAAGTATACACACACACATACCCAAAATATTATCCACGAAGCATTCTAATTGTCATTTTAAATTATTAATAATTCGATCGTTTCGTCTCGATACTAACCTCCAGCGGGTCGACACACTCGCTTTCGCTTCTGTTCTCGGCTGAACGCGCTTCCGGTTTGTAGCGCCTCCAGGAGGCTGTCCATGACTCCCTCCTGCGTTTCGGACGGGTTCATGTCGATGAGCCCCCTCTTACGTTCTTCTCTCTCTTGTCTTTCTCTGTCGGCCTTCTCTTTAGCTAGCTTGGCTTTCACTTTTTTCTCTTCTAGTTCTCGTTCTCTGTCGTTATCCTTTTTGGCATTCTACAAAGGAGTGGTCAGTTGTTTGGTGGGAGATTGGGGAGCACACTTACGATGAAGTTGTCTTTGAACGTTTTCAGATCTGTGAAGAATTCTTCCAGGGTGTATTTCTGCTTATCGAAAACGAAGTATTCGGACAGGTCTGTGTATAGACTGTCCATTTTTTTGAACATGTTCTGCAAGACGTCACACTGCTCCCGGGCGTCTTTCGCGAATTTCTACGTTTAATTAACGATAACAAAAATGTTAATTACGAAATAATAATAATACCTCCATAACCTCCAAAAACTTATCATCGTCGCCCTGTGGTACTCGATTGTTGGTAATATCCGTCTGTAGATTTCGTATACTACTGTCCATCTGCTTGAGTGTCTTCTGTATGGTGTCCAAAGACACTCGACTCGCCCTAAAAGAGCGAAAATGAAAAACCACAAACGAGTGATTACTCGCCTTTACCTGTCGATATGAGGCATTTCGTCGAAGAAATTTAGTAACTCCGGAAATTTAGCTTCTGCAGTTTCGACGATGTAATGGAGGAGGGTCTGTTTGTTGTTGACATCTTTGGTCCCTGTCAGTTTCGTTAAGAAACTCATCTCGAAACCGAAAGCTTGGCCGTTTCTGCTGCCCGTGTTCATGTAATTACCCAGCAGCAGGATAAGTTCCAGAATTCGGGCGAATTTTTTACTCTTCTTCACCTCGTCGCACGCTGCAGTCGCCGCCACAATGTCCTACAATAAGAATACAGTCAACATAACCTCACTTCGCCCCCACTCTACTAACCGGTTTCGTATCGTTAACCATCTCTACGTAATGATGCTTAAAACCGAGCGACTTAAGTCTCGGCAATAACCGTTTAACTTCGGATATTTTGACGCAGAATTGTTCGGCTTCTGTCAGTTCGTTGTATTTCTCTTTGTATTGCTGCAATTTCGCCAACTGATCGGCGGGGGGGAGATACTGTATCAGCTGCTCCGTGACATTTTCTGTCAAAACTTGATCGTCACATTGCAGCAGGCATTTCTTGATTTCGTCGTACGACATGTGCTTGAGCGAACCCCCTAGCAATATGCTGATGTTTTGTGCGGATTTTCCGTCCAGGACTTTCAATTCCTTGACTTTCTTCAACGTCCCCGTATTGGCGTTACCGTTCTCGGAAACATCCTCCATCTTCTTCGCGGGTTTCGACGAGAATTTCTTCGCTAAGCCGTCGAGGATGTCCGAAGAGGCGAGCTTCTCTTCTTGCACCTTCACCCAGAAGGCCTTTTCCGTCATCTTGTGGGGTACAATCTACACGCCACCAATCAGAATCGATCACAATTAACAAAAACCAACTCACAGTCTTCCAATTGGCTTTCTTCAGAGGCCCGCTCACTTCCCACTTCGTCTTCGGCTTCAATCCGTGCGGCAACGCCGAATCGGGTACCATCCCGGGCATAGGAACCATTCCGGGCATCTTCGGTGCGCCCATCATGGGCGGAGGTGGGGGTCCCCCCATTCCCGGCATCGGCGGGGGAGGCGGGCCTCCCATCCCGGGCATCGGGGGAGGCGGAGGCCCTCCCGATCCCGGCATCGGCGGAGGGGGTGGTCCCCCCATCCCGGGCATCGGCGGGGGTGGGGGGCCGCCCGACGGCAGCGGGGGCGGAGGAGGCGGCGGACCTGAACCGGGCATAGGAGGAGGTGGAGGTCCTGAAGGTGGTTGTGAGGTGTTCAAAACGTTGGCCACGTTGCTGATGATGCTGGGATCCAATTTGCCCCCACTCTCTTTCGCGTGACCGGTGAGCAAGTCCAATTTGGCCTCGGCTTCGGCCTTGGCCGCCAAAGCGTCTTCCAGTTGTTTTTTTAGTTCTTCGATTTTCCCGTTTTCGATTTCTTGGGGTTTGTCTGGGGTTTGATCGATTATGGTAAGACTAAAACGAACGAATGCTACGAGGTGTATACCTTTCAGTTCGTCCAGTAAGGGTTGCAAGTCCAAAGTGAAATGTTTTTTGGTGCAATCCGGATCCAATCCAGATTTGTGCAGTACTATCTGAGACACGCACTCTTCTATTATCTTGTAGTAGGCCGGTCTGCAATGTCAGCGATGACATAACCTCAAATTCGGACACAAAATGGCTCACCTGACAGCTATGTCGTCTCTGATAAACAGCAAGTGTTGTAATATGCTTAAAAAATAGGGTTCGGCGGCAGTCTCAAGGGTGGTGTTCTTTAATACTTCGAAACAGTCTTGAATATCGTCCATATCTAACCTCACTTTGTCGAAACGCTCTTGCAACTCATCTAAGTCGTTCTCTTTGTGATTTTCGAAGATCTCGTATTGATTTTTGATCAAAGGATTTGTTTCGTTTTTCAATTCAACTGCAAAGCGACAACTTAACCTCAAACGGTTGCGAAATTTCAACTCACCCAAAGTATCGTACAGTCCGTTCCGGACGATTTCGTTTCGAAGGTGCATACGAAATTCAAAATCATCAGTTTGGGACAAAAGCGCGTTAATAAATTGGAAACACATACTCTGAAAATGCACAATAAAACAAACATCGATAAAAAATTCCGGCCTACCACAAAATTAAAAACTGTCTTCTTTGACCACTTTACGAATTTCATTTTATTTTTTTTATGTTATAAATTTATACGAACACTAACAATAAATTACATTATACAAACAAACTAAATAAATCGATAAAGGCAAAGACGAAAAAACGGCGCAAAAACTGGGCGTTTTTACCTGCAATTCAGCATTCCCAGATTTGGTGATGGCGTTTACGATGGGCAAAAATCTCGGCGTGTCTTTCTCTTCGGCGACTTTGGTGATGGCGGTTAACATTTTATCAGTTCCGAAACTTCCGGTGTTGTCGTCGCTGAGGAAGCAAAGGGCGGCTAGGATTTTCAGCGCTTGTATCATCACTTGTGCTTTCTTGTGATCCAAACATTTCGCGACGATTGTATGCCCTTTCTCATATTTTAAAAATGTCTTAAGACCGTCGGTGTTATTCATGAATTTTTCGACGCATCTTAGACACTCATTTTGGAGCTTAACATCCTTACTGGAAAAAGAAACAATCGAAACAGAGCCTTTTTGACGTTTCTGAAAGTTTACCCTTTCAAACCCACTTCCAAAATTCTGAAAATGCAACACATCCCCTCATTTCCGAACTCCCTCACCCAACTGAGCGGGTTGTTCGTCAAAGCTATCCTCAAGGACTCGACGCAGTTGAGCAATTTGTTGAAATTGACGAAATCGGCTTTCGAATGTTGTTCCAGATAGGAGATGTAGTCTTGGGGCTTGTCGAACTTGTGCCCCTCGTCCTGGTTCGACCTCTTGTACTTCAGTATCAACATGTTCTTCTTCTGATCCAGCGACATCATCGTCAGGGGCACTTTCTTGTCGTTCTTGAGGTTCATGTCGCTCTGCAACGAAAGAAAAGCTCGAAGTCTGCCGTTGCCGACCGAACGTCGCCTACCAGAAGCTCCTCGAACTTGACGTTGATGTCCTTCTCGCTCATCTTGTTGATCTCGTCCTCGAAAGCTCTGATGGCGTTGTCGTCCGCCTCTGTAAAATCGCTCTCCGAACTCGGCCTCAGCATCGACGACTGCGACGTGGGCCTCGAGCCCGGCGCTTTCTTCGCGCCCCCGCCCTTGAACCATGACTCCAGCTGCGAAATCGAGATCTTTAGTTTTTTCCCGAATAGACGTGACGCGACGATGAGTTATTTTCTGCATTGAAGCGTCGGCGTGGAATATTTAAAAATAAATATTGCTCGTGGGTCTATTCTGGAATGTTCCGTTTTTCGATTTGACTAATGCGCCCCGGGGGATTGTTAATCGCCTTCCGAAACGTTGCGATGTGTCATTAAGGACAGAAAAACTCACCTATCCAACGAGTTATCCTTGAAAGTCTTTATCGGTTGATGCAGAGGCGTGCTCGTATCGAATGCTTATCATTACTCAAATAATTCCACCGCATTTATTTAATTAATGGCGCGCTGTTAAATCATTCTTATCTCTAATGAGAAAGTATTTTTTTTATNNAATGTAAACAAAAAACATTAACAATGAGCTGCTAACCTTATTCTTGGCTCGTAAATCTCAATGCAGAAAAACCGTGACCACATTACTGGAAGGACTTGAAAACAACAACAAATTCTGACTTCTGTTCATTAATTCCTAATTGCTTTTAAAGCAAAACTTGATGTGACGGGATCTAAAACGATTATTTACCACATAACTAGGAATTTGAAAGCGATAATTCAATTAATTTGAATAAGAATCCGTCTTTTTTAACTTATCCATCCAATCCAGGCATATTATGTGCGTTTTTCACTTTTTTTCAATTTTTTTTTAAATACCATATTTATTTGTACGTAATTATTGCAAATTAATTCAGGACCATTTTTAACAATAGAACGACGACTATGAAGCTTTCGCGTTTATGAAAAAACATTTTTTTTAATGGACAATTAAAAAACTATTACATTTAGCCTGCCCAGATTCAATTTTATCACACGAGCGTTATATGCGCTTTTCTCTGATAAATTTTTTATTTACAAAACGATTTTATTAAAATTTGGAATAAAGCTCCCGCTGACTGTAATTTAGGGTTTGTATAGTATCCTCCAAAATGTTATATTAAAGGCCTGAGACGGTTGTATTAATAGTATACCGGCTCAGTGCTCCAACATAACAATTTGGAGGATACTGTAAATGGATTCGATTTTCACTTTCGAAAAATCAAAATGAAGAAATGCTCATTAAAGTTTTTAAATTTACACATATTTCGAATACATTACTTGTGTACGGAATACTTTCAATGCTAAAACGATCTAAGACGCAACTTGAGCGATAAGAAGAGGAAGTAAACTGCCTACTTGTTTTTACACTGCTATCACGAACCCAATAACATTTGAAAAACAATTTTATAGTACTTTTATCGAGTATTTATTGCAATTTTTTTATCACGAGTCGTCGGAGCTTCCCCCTCTGTAATATTTGCCATATTTAACCTGATAACGTCATCCTTATCTAATCAAATTCTTCCCTAAATCCCTTCCAAAAAGTTCCGCTTCTGAAAAGTGAGCTTATTTCTAGCTAAAATAGCGACGCCAGCAATCTCTTTGTAAATCTCGGCATGCGAATTATTTTTATCACGACTGGAATCACTCAAGGATCCTCCATGATACCGCAGCTATTCGACTGAAATTCTCTAAATTTGCTGCGCAAACCTAATAACCTAAATCGCATTTTTCCAAATTAAACTGCGGATAATAAAACTGATTTATGGCAGTTTCTACACGTGTTCTAGCACGACCCACTTCTGAATGTGCGATTACATTCCATCTAACTGTAACAGAATTTAAATAAAAAGCGCCTCGGATTACCCAGACGAGACGCCACTGGAGCACGGTGCGTGAATCACGATAAGATGAAAAATCACTATTTATAAAGATGACAATCCGGCAATAAGCGATAGCTTCTGGCAAATTTTCGGCAATGAGGCGGCAAACTGGCCTCGGCAAAGTAACCAAAAAACCAAAAATCCCTAAAAAAGGCAACAAAAACAAACGAAAATACATACATAACCATACATTTCTACAGCGAACTGATGCGGCTTTTATGAAAGGGAACTGAAGCAGAAATGGCACAATTAGGTCACATCAAGCACAAACACAAGACGAGACAATTTCTATTTTAACACTACACACACAGCGACGACCGCAACCAAGTGATGTTGTGCTTCATGATGTCATAAGCGGTGTTATTGAAAGTACTTGATGACATCATTTTATGTTAATGAAAATTCAAATGTGGGAGAGGTCAAGCGCTCACCCTGCGATCAATCGGTTGCTGTTTTATTTACAGACTGACTTACACCAGCACCGGTCAAGTATCGTTTCGATCTCCTGTTCGCTTTCGGTTTAGGCTCGCCCGTCGACGTTCTCCTCATCATTGTCTCGGAAAAGCACGCGAAACAACTGAGGCTCCGAATTCACCTGGCTCGAGATAAGATAACGAAAGCTATTCGGGCATCTTCACCCGTCGCTTCAATAAACGCGACAACGTTGCAACTGATAAGAGGTTTTTCCACGTCTCGAGTGGGTGTACTTACGAAACTTCCAGACTTTGCCTTTTCGTGTCTTGACATTTCCCTCTCTCATTTATCGGCGAGCCCTTCCCGTCTGCACGAAATCTAAAACAAATCGTGAAATCGAAATTATCGACGGTTACCGTTAGGCAAACACTTACGCTTCAGAATAAATATAAACAAAAAAATATTGACATAACCTCACTTTCCGAAACGTCTTCGAACTGGCACCTCCAACGTTTAATAATGTTCGTTCGGGCGAAATTCGACCTCCGTCCGGTTCCGGTGTGGGGTTTTAATACAACATTCTGCGGTTGCACGCTCGGACTTTGTTGCAGGACCGTTATGAGTTTTCGTTGGCTGCTGTCATGGCGCCCCGTCCTCAACGAAAACCGACTGGTTCCGGTACCGTTATTTTGCAATTTGCGACTCTGCCAAAACCGAAATCGAACCTCCGACCTTCGACGGTGCCTTCTTGGAAGCGGTCGCGAGGCGGCAAATCAGTTCATTTGCATAAAACGCCCGCAGTTGCAATGATTGCACCCGCATCCACCGCTTCGCTGTTGTCAGACCGGAGACTTATCGGCCGACAGAAGAATAAACCTCCATAACGGGAGGAAGAGGTTTGAATTTTAAATTTCAAATTTTAACACCGGAGGCCGTTAGAATGTATGCAACCATCAATGCGTTCCAAATGTTGCAATAAAAATGAGTGTTGATTGGATTTTGATTATTTCACTTACCTTGTATTGTTTGATTCTAATTGTTGGAACAATATTTGCTGTTACTGTTTCGTGAATTCGATAAGGCAGAATTTGCACCGGAAGTATGCACAGCTTTCCGCTCTAATCTAATCGCAAATTGGATGTATAAATAGGCATTCAATATTAAAGCAAATACTGCATCTGATAAAATTGCATTTAAGGGCGCTTTTACAACTTAATCCTGGCGGAAAGTGACATTATTAAGGCAAAGAAATTCTCAAATTATTCAATGTCACATTTTATTGACAATGTAAATCGCGTTTTTTATTTATGTGAATTAAAATTTATTGTGGCGTTGTCAAAAATAAACTCGTTTCGATTCTTTCTAGCTTTGTGAATTAAGTTGTACCAGGTGTGTAAATTATAGGGGCTTGGAGCCGGTTTTACACCATAAACTGATTTTATTCCATTGAAACTAACAGGGTTGATTCAAATTGAATCGATTGTGGTTTTAAGGTATGCAACCAACAATATAGGCAAATTTATATTTGAATAGAGAACTTTGCAGGTTAACTTGTAGTCTGTGTTGTTCTTTAATTCAGTTAAGTTGCCAAATTAATTTACGCACTCTGCAAGTTTGTTTGGATATTTTTGTAAAGATATTTTATAGGAAAAGGGAGCCAGTTGCCGGTTCACTGGTTCCAAATTTTGATTTTAAACCGTAATTTAATGCACTAAATTGACACCCAAAATTTTTCGTTTTCAGCAAGAGCCAACAGAATATAATTTATAAAAATAATCCCCCACCTGTGGTGCTTAAATTTGGTCGGAAAAAATATTTTATAATGTAAATTAAAAACCAGGAAGTTATTCAAAGTTGACCATAAATTATCAACAACTTTGTGGTACTACGTCATATGCAACCAATAATACAGCGGCACAAGGTATTGCATATCGTAAAGAAGGGAATTTTGGCACTCATTTAAATGGTTTCCTAGATTTATTAGAATGTGAATTTGATATTTTGCATTTGTTGCCTTCAATTTTTCATAGTTAATCATTTTTCAAAGTGTAAACTGCGATATTTTGAGATGGCTAAGGCAGGAAGTATCTTTTTCAAGATTACCTCGTGCAGGACGTGAGTCATTGTGACAAAAAGGAAACATTTTGTTTACTCTTACACATAAACACTTTCTTGGTTTGGCAACAATAAAAATGGTTTATTTCCTGGAAGAGGAAACATTGATGTTTTCGAAATAGTGTTGGCCTGCAAGAATAAATATCTTACAAAATATCCCATCGTTCAAATCCAAGAAAAGTCTTTGGTACCTCATATCAGAAATGTAATCGACAAATCTGTTCCGACTGGAAATGTCAATGAAGGTTTCTCAGTCAATTGGAAGGGCCTCAGTATCTGAGGATTTAAGGGGACGACTAGAGCACAACCCAAAAACATTGTCTTAAGATTGTCTCAACAATCGGAAGTAGCACATGCCAAAAAATCCTTAAAACAAGGCTGCATATGTATCCTTATAGTATATAACAACTTTTACCAACCAAGCAACTGCTTTTAAAATAGTTGAAATGAAGACAGGTCACTAGACCTTACATCTTCTAGTAATGATGCGTGATTTCATCAGTACAGCTGGATGAATTCACAACATTTCCAAATCTGGTTTTCCCAAAACCCGCATGTTTTTATCAAGACATGTCTGCATCCTTTAGGAGTTGGAGTGAGGTTGGCAGTTCCTTGTAGGCGAGTACATGGGCTCATCTTCTTTCATAATACCATTAATGGAGAAAGATATGGGTAAGAGCTTTTGGAACCATTTATCAACTTCATGACGAAGAACTTCAGTTTTTGGTATTTGCTACAGGATGGCGCCACTCCACACATACGTGTATAAGTTTACGGGTTGCATCCTGCGTTTCTACCGCGTTTTCCTGATCTGAACCACTGAATTTTGCGATGTTTGGAAGACCAGGTGTTAAAATGACAATTTAATGACTTAGAAGGGCTATAAGAGGAAATTACACATTACTACCATAACACTGATTAAACAATGTTGCAATCAAGTGTCTGGAACATAACGATGAACATTTTCTGTCTTTTCCTTGGAAACGATACATTTGTTTTTGCGCTGTATGTATGCTTTTGTCATTTTTCAATAAATTTTAATCGATTGAACCGACGCAATTTCTTGTGAAGTGGTTTGGTTTCAATTATTTCACAATTTTTTTAAATTTTAAAATATATTACCTAAAACAACCAAGTAATTTATCTGTAATAGTAGTGCACCAGGTACAATAGATACACCAGAATTATAGACGGCAAACTTCTACAGCACGCTACGATGTTAGATTTGAGTTAATTTGGTAAAAGTGTGTTTTTCATATAGATCATTACAGACACAAAATATTTTGACATTATGTCATAAGCCCAATCGTAACTAAATATTACACTGAGACTACTTTATTATACATTAAAATCTAAAATCTATTTATTAAAATACATTTTAATTTTTATTTTTCTTAAAGTAACTGTCAACAATTAACTGTTAATAATCGCAATTTGTGTACATGGCAGTTCTGAAACAATACGCATTGCAGACACACACCAAGATTTGACTTCTCAACATCGAGTGCAAAAACAAACTTTTTCCACTTAATGTGTTAAAAATAAATCAATAAACTTTTTTGATTACAGCGAATGAAAACGTCGCCATGGTAACGATTGATCTACCGCAAATGTACACAATCAAAATGTTTCAAGAACAATAAAAATGAAGCAAGTTACGCAGATTTTAATTTTATTGTTGGCCAAAACATGCCACACCAAGTACCTGGAAGGTGTGATCCACACGAGTGATGTAACTACGAAGTGTTGCAACCGTCGAATTCGTTAAAGTTTGTTCCTTTGCAGAACTGGGCTTTCTTGGCACGATTCTGTTTCCTTTCCGAAGAGGGCCAGTTTGAATACTTTCTGGAATTCAACGAAGACCAGGGCGTGCCGAATTTGCTGCTCTATTACGACACGGACGACCAATGGCCCGCAGTGTACAAAACTGGCAAGGTAGGCGAAAATTTCCAAATTTCGCACACTTTTTCATTTCGAAATCTGCAGACTTGCTTCGAAAAAGAGGCGGTTCTGCACGTGGAGCAGAACCAAATTATCAATTTAACAACACGACATTACACCCTGAAAGAATTGTCCGGTTGTGCCTTCAAACCCGATTCACCCACAACGCCCAGACCCAAGCTGACAACTTCAACGACTAAAATCACAAGAAAAACCACGAGAGCTAGAAGAGTTGAAAGAACCACCACGAGAACCACCACCGTCGAGTTACCGACGCCGAGATCCACCGCCACCACTCCCAACACCGAAGACACCACCACCGCAACTTTCGACGGTTTCAGTAACTCACCCACCTCTTCGGAGGATTTCAGCCACACAACCGTCGATTTCAAGAGCCAATGGGAGAACATCTACGAAACCGAGGCTGCGACTACGATCGGCAAAGCTCCAATCAAAAAGAGGGCTCTCAAACAATCGCCAACTCCTCAAAACAAAACAAACCGCGCCATCAACTGTCACAACGCCAGGAAATTTAGAAGCGCTCGGGAGAGATGGTGGTTCATTGCCATCAGCAACTGCAACGGAAACAAGGGGATTCACGTAAAGTACAAAATATTAATGACGAATGGCCCTCCTGGTGATTATTGGCACGAACAGTTCTCCGCGGATGAGTTTTGTAAGACAACCATAACCCCCACTGTTTATAATTATCGATTCGCTTGCAGACATCCTCCCCGTTTTGATGGCCTTCTCCGTAGCTTACTCCTTCCTGATGCTGGCCACAATCATGTGCACCATCGAGCTAAAATCGAGACAGCTCCTCCACACCAGTTACAAAATTTTCGTGGTGTCGGCCATTTTCCAACTTTTCGGCATCATCATTTCAAGCGCCGCCTACTTGAAGTATGCTGTTAATGGTTTGAATCCCGGGAAAGTGAGGAGAGTTGGTAAGACCAGCACGGCCCCCTCTCCTCCACGCTCTAACTTTAATAACACTGCAGGTGCCATCTTTATGGGAGCTTCTGAAACACTGTATCTCCTTCTCCTACTCCTATTGGCTAAAGGTTTCACTATCACTAGAGGTCGGCTGCCATTGGCTGCCAGCGTGAAACTCACCATATTCATGTGTCTATACGTAGTCACTTACATTTCGATTTTCATATACGAGGCTAATGTTTTCGACCCTGGGGAGGTGCTCTACTTGTACGAATCTCCAGCAGGTTATGGTTTGATTATTTTAAGGGTGCTTGCTTGGGTTATGTTCATCTATTCCACTGTATTTACCCTCAAACACTACCCCGAGAAGGTAAATTCGCCAGTATTGAAGTTGGCTTTTTTAATTTTGTGATTTTTCTCAGTCGAACTTCTACTATCCCTTCAACGTGTGTGGTACCCTGTGGTTCGTGGCAGGGCCGGCTTTCATCCTCTCTGCGAACTCTTACATCGACAAGTGGATACGCGAATCGGTCGTCTGCGCTGCGCTGCAATTCATAACGTTCGGTGGACACTTAACGTTTCTGGTAAGGTCGTTACTGAGTCACGTCTGAGAGTGATCGATATCTCGGCAGATTCTGACGATGCCTTCGGTTGCAAACAAGAATTTCCCCTACCACGTGCGCACCACTCAAATCGGCATCATGGAATTAACCGGAACTTCCGGCGACAGCACCATCGAGCAATTCGGCCATCACGTTTACGAGCCTTCAGGTACAGTAAGAGAACAAACCGTAATTGTGCCGTTAACACGTAGAACTGAGGAGATATTTGAAGGCATGTACAATCAGCCGGTGCACAACATCAGAAGGGAGAGCCTCAACGAAGAAATGAACTACACCAGGAACCTGATGATGGAGAACGTCATCAACTGGTCGCTGGCGAAGAACGTCGACGCGCTGGAAATACCCAGTTTCGAGCGCATCAACAGGAGCAGTTTCGGTAAGCGGTCGTCGGCTGTCGTTTCCGTTGGATAATCGACGAATTTCAGCCTCCACCGAATCGAAGAACTCCGAAAACGATTCGGCTGTGGCCAGTCGGAGGTCGTCGACGCAGCAGAACGGACAGTTCGACGATTACGTCAGAGACGTGCCCATTCAGCTGTTCACGATCAGCAGAATGGTGGCCGGGACCAACAGCAATAGCAGCGACGTACCCAACGGGAAAACCGTCTGATCACCAAGTCGGCACAAAATTCATTTTTGGGTAGCACAAATTTTATACTGTTGAAACATATTTTGGAACTGTTTACAAAGTGACAAGTACAAAATAATAAAATTGTGATCGGTTTCGATCCAGGGTCACTTACCTCATGTCAGGGATCGGGATTGAGAGGATTAGAGAAAATTCTGTTCTTTGATATTTATCTATTGACTATTTACAATCCACAGCCTTTCAATCGATCACATTCACTCTGAATGTGATTTTCTGGTCCAAACCGATGTAGGAATCACACATGAAGTAACCCGAATAGTGGTAGACACCTGTAATTTGACAGTTAGTTGATAGGGGAGTCAGATCAGGTCACTAACCTCTCTCTGGGGGCATGTCAATTTGGACGTCCAAACTCTTATTGCGTTTGATCACAAATCTCTGCATTCTCACCAACTCTTCTTCCATCGCCATGACGAAAAACCACGACTCCTCTTTCTGCTTGCTGAATTTCTTGCTGTACACGTTCAGATTGTTCGTACCCTCTCTGGTCACGTCGAATTCGAAAACGCAACGGGTCTGCTGCTTTATCTCCAGACAAGCGGCGTTTTCGTTGCGATCGATCTTGTAGGAGAGTTTCTGGTTGCCGCTCGCGTCTCTCACGAGAAATTTTATTTCCAAAATCGGGATTCTATTCAGAGTTTTCATTATGTCTCCCGCCCTCTGCTGGTCGAAAGTTTCGTTAACTAGATCGTTCAGCGCTTTCTTGTCGTTTTTCAAAACCAACTTCATCAAGGGAACCGTCAAATTTTGACAGTTGGGGGGTATCAGCTGTTGCGCCGCCATTTTCCTCAACAGGCCAGCGCATGACTCTTTGGTGATGTGCGGCAGCATCATCACGCTCTCGGTCTCGATCATTAGACCTTGTATCAACATCTGACACAAATAGATCAACTTCACGGTGCAATCGAGCCAACTTTTGTAAGAGCTTAGGCTGATCATGGCTTGAATTATTCGGATTACTTGATCGAAAACCGTCTTCAAGTCGACGACGTACTCTTGATTGGGCAATTTCTTGTCGCAGAGGTAGCACTTGATCAAGAGCAACACTTTGAGGTGGGGGGAATCGAACGGGTACTTTGTTTTCATGTTCATATCCATCACCAGATGTCTACAACATAACCTCAAATTATCACGACCGAGCCCACGCTCCAGCGACTTACCTATTGATTTTATCTTCGTTATGGCGGACCGGAAACAACGCATATTCTTCCACTTGACACATGTTCAGAAGCAAATCGTCGAACGAGCTATCGGGCGCCATGTTTTCGTGCAAATAGAGCATGGTCTTGCATGACAGGTAATATTGAGCTGCCAGCTGTCCCAAGAAGGTTGTTTCGTAGAAATCCTGCACCTCCTGTGGATATAAACGTTAAAACATAACCTCGAATTCCGTATAATAACCCTAACCTCATTCTTGATAGTTATGCATTGGGTTTCTTGTAACGTATTAGCGACCGATTCGGACAACTCATGCAGATACGTATTCGAATTTTTCGCATCCTCCATTTTGTAATAAGTCGGGTTGACTAGCAGCCTCCTGAAGAAAAACGTCGAACAAATCAAATCGATCAGTTGAGTCCTGCACGTGACCGTTCCGTTGGCGATTTCTGCGTTAATATGCTCCGGCAGCACCTGCAGCAGGTTCGATTCCACCGGGAACGGTTCGAAGAGGAATTTCCGATAGAAATTCTTCTTGCTCTCTTGGACGAAGACGCAAGCGACGCCGCTGGTGTCGAACTGGGGGCGTCCGGCCCGCCCCATCATCTGCAGGACGTCGGTCACGGGCATATCCACGTAGCGTTTGGTGGCGCCATCGTAATACTCCGTGCCCTTCACGATAACCAAATGGGCGGGAAAATTGACACCCCAGGCCAGAGTGGCCGTCGCCACCAACACTTGGATCTTCTGCGTGACGAACAGTTCCTCCACCGCTTTCCTGTCGTGATCCTGCAGACCGGCGTGGTGAATTCCGATTCCGAACAGCAGCAGATAGCTCAGGTCCGAATCGGTGATGGTGGCTCGGATGTTTTCGATCTCTTCTTGCGGACAGTGGAGCCACTGCTTCGGGTTGGTGTCGCTCAACAGGCACTTGATCAAGTCGTAAGAAGTGATTCTGGTTTGTTTGCGCGACGACACGAAAATCAGAGTGGGGCTGTCGGGGGCGTACTGACAGATCGCTTGATAGGCGGGGCGGTTCATGGTCGCCATTCTGGGACAGTAGTTTTTGGCCGAGAACCCCTTCAGGTGGATCTCGAGAGGTACGGGCCTGACCGAAGAGCTGAAATTGAACAGTCCCTTCTACAAAGCAAAAATCTTCGATAAGTGTCGAGTTTACGAGTAGAAAGCGAGGTACCTTTTCGATCCCGAGCCAGTTCGCCAAATCTCCGGCGTTCGCCATCGCCGTCGACAATCCCACGATTCTAACCTTCGCGTTCTTGACGCTGTTGATGTAGTTCATGCGGGACACGATGACCTCGAGGACGGGCCCCCGATCTTCCGCCAGCAAATGAATTTCGTCGATTATAATCAAGCCCACTTGCTTGACGAAGCTTTTTTGCAACCAATTGCGACTCATCCCGTCCCACTTTTCGGGGGTTGTTATTATGATGTTCGCGGAGGCGATCAGCGACGACCTCGGGGTTATGTCGCCGGTTACTTCCACGACTTTCTTGGAAATTCTGCTGAATTTTTGCGTCCAATCTTGCACCCTCTCCCTAACCAGCGCTTTCATGGGGGCTATATAAACCACCTGGAAAATTTCCCGTATTTCGGAGGTCACAGGGGTAGAAATCACCTACCTTTCGGTCGGGTCTGTTCGAAAACAGGCGCAGGATGCAAATTTCGGACACGATCGTCTTCCCCGATCCCGTGGGGGCCCCCAGGAGCACGTTGCTGTCGGTATTGTAGCAGCAATGGAAGACCTGACTCTGCACGGCATTGAAATGGGTGAAACTGTACAGCTGCTCATAATCTTCGTTGTGTAATGCGGACTTTGGCAGCGGACGGACACTCAAGAATTTAGTTTGTATCGTGTAACTCGGCAGCATGTGCAACTTATCCAAATCGATTCTATACGAAGTTTCGGCGTCTAAAACCGCCACCATCAGTATCGCCATTGGTGAACATAACCTCAACTTACGCATATATTTGCTGTTGGAGACCGTGACGAAATACTCCATCGAGTGGGGTTTCTGCAGGGGCACCGTGAAGATCAACTCCACGGGTTCTTTGGCCACCACCAACCTCTTGGTGAGGACGAAGGACTCGAAATGGTAGATGCTGTCATGAGCGGGGTCCTCGACCCACGCGTAGTAGTGTTGGACGTTCCCGTGGATGCTATTATCCCAGCTGAAATTGGCATTTATTAAAACTTGTATCCTGATCACTCCCTCCGTGATGGGTTTGACGGTGACATCCAAATTCACTCTGGGGAAGGCTTTGCAGAAGTGATGGACTCTGTTGGCCAAATGCTTATTCCTAACCAAATCCAAAATCTCTCTTTCAGACATATCCTGCAGCTCCTCGATGGGGATATTTTGCAAAACATCAAGCGCTCTGTAACCTTTCACTTCCAATTCTTTGAACTGCAACAAGGGTTGCCGATCGGACCAAGCCTGTTGCTCTACCATCTGTGCGACTTGCAGACAGCGATACACTTGGAGACTGTAGTTTTTATCGACTGCAATCTCGAAAAGGGCTCGAGCGAGCCGCGTTACACTCTAAAAGCGCTTTCGGTTAATTTACGGTTTAAAAACGGTCGCGGAGCGAATACCTGCATGATAAATTCGCAATCCGACACCAAAGAAGAGACTCGTATCCTCGCACGCGAGATGTTAGCTTGGATCAGAACCAAAACTTTGAAAACGACGGCGCTGGGGTCCAGATTGAACTCGAACTGACTGTACTCTTCGTGCAGACGATCCAACTCGTCCAGCTCGTCGTTCCTAACCTGTATATGCGTGAATTCGGACGCGTTGCTGATCAGGTGCAGGATGTCCGCCTCCATCATGTTCCTCTCGAAATGGTCGTGGAAGTAGCGCATGGTCTCGTGCGATATGTAGTAAAAACTCGCGATTCTGCCGTAGTTGGTGGGTCGCAGCTCGCCCAGGACGGTGTTGAAGCGAATCATCTGCGCGTTCTCCAGAGTGGTGGCCGCGTCGTAGAGCCTGCGCTCCAGGTATTGGAAGAGTTTTTCCGGTTCCTAGACAGTTTCTTAGAGCGAAATTCATCCGTGGAAAATGACTTACCCAAATTTCCGTGAACGTCAACCCGTACACCAGAGGGTTCTTCTTGATCCGGCAATAGACGAACGTGTTGGTGAGCCACTCCATCGCCTCCTTCAGGTTGGAAACCGTCCCCAGAACCACCTCGGCGTTCAAATTGTCGGGGACGAAATTCAAGAACTGGCTCTCTATGGGGGCTTGCGACGTCAACAACGACATGTAGTTGGTCATGTTGTGGACGCTGGTGATTATTATGCCGTGGCCGGAGGTGTCGTATTGGGGGCGTCCGGCCCTGCCGAAAATCTGCATGATGTCCAGCATGTCCATGTCGACGTACGACGATTTTTGGGCGTCGTACCTCGTGGTACCCTTAAAATTCAAATTTGCTTTCATTTGATTCGACCTTCACAGCTTCCGAGTCTTGGAGCGAGATTTGAAAATATTTCGTAATTTCAAAATTCTGAGAACTGTCATTATCATCAAGGATAAATATCCAGTTGCAACGTCATTTTACGAGGTTAAACCTCGGCTCCTTTCGACTTCACACGTCTGTACTATTTGCGATGGAAAACATAAAATAAATACCCTTATTATGACGGCGTGCGCTGGCAAATTCACCCCCCAGGCTAGCGTGGTGGTGCAAACGATCACTTTCAACACCCCCGACCGAAACAGACCCTCCACTTCCAGCCGGTCGGATCTGCACATGCCGGCGTGGTGTATCCCGAACCCATTCGGAACCAACAACTCGAGTTCGCTGCTCTTGAAGCCGCTCTTGAACGACCGCGCCCCCTTGCTGGGGATGAACAGCGGCAGGCTGCCGTTGGCCTTCGCGTAGCCCAACAGATTCTTCGCCACCACCGCCGTCAAGTTGCGCGACGTCACGAAAACCATGGCCTGATGGCCCTCCTTGATTATGGGGATGATCTTGTTGTAGCAGATCAAGTCCATGGCGTCCTGGTCGTTTTTGCTTTTGGCGCCGATGAAGGTCATCGTCAAAGGCACCGATCTGAAACGGTTGTCGAAGAAGAAGAGGCCGGTGTTCGGGTTGACTTTGAGGAAGTTGGCCACGTCCAGGTAGCCGGGCAGGGTGGCCGACAGGGCCACTATTCGGATGATGCTTTGGCTGCTCAAGACCTGGCGCAGAGTTCGCGCCACCAGAGCTTCGATGACGGGGCCCCGGTCCGAGTTCAAGAGATGGACCTCGTCGAGGATCAACAGCTTGACCAGGCTTGTTACCTCGGTGTCGACTGAAATCAATACGAATACAGTCCGGTTTCTCGTCTCCGAAGAGTCTGCTGAATCAAACCGTGGTACCCTTTGACCTTTTTCGGAAGATATATGTGGCAGAGAAGAGCCGCATCGATATAACTTCGGAGTCTTTTTTTTATTAAATTATTATTTATTGGTAAAAGGTCAACATAAAGACTATCGTTCATCATTTTTACGATAAATATTATAGAAGGTGATGTCAGAATATATGCAAACATTTTAACGATAGACTTTTCATCAAAAAAGGTTACGAAAGTTCAAATAAGAGAGTTTCATAATCATTTTTGATTTTTTGAATCTATAATCAAAATATTCGCAGGTCGTTTGGAACCAGATTCTATATCATACTCAATCAACGTCAGAGACGACGNNTTCGAAGTCGGTCAGAATTAATGTCACATCGTTCGTGACATACCAACGGAAAAGAAAACCTCCGACGAGTGATAGCTGTGACATTTATTTCCAACTTGAGACCGCATTATTAAGTTTTCCCGGACGACAAAAGTTTGTTTTTACGACCCAGATAGCGAATGCTTGTTGCGGAAAATGTCCTTTCGAGCAGAAATAATTGCGCAAACAAGGGTGCATGTTGGCGTAAACCAAACAAGAGGTCATGGCAAGGTTGCCGTGCAATGCACCCGATCGGCGACGGGAAAAATAATTCTGCACTTAAAACAATTCGAAAACGCTTCAAACGTTCACGTTTCACTTAAAATGTGAAACAAATTTTGTTAATTGTTTTACTTAAATCTCTTTTCAAGCAGAAATAATTTTAAAAAAAGGGTAAATCCTGGCGTAAAATAGACAAGAAGCCTGATCAAGGTTGCTGTTCAATGTACCAAACTTAGATCAGTGATGAAACAATTACTTCTCCACTTAAAATAATTCAAACAAGATTCAAATGTTCATGTTTCACTTAAAATGTGAAACAAATATTGCTCATTTTTTTACTTAACTGTCACATGAATTTGCGAACGAATCTGCTATAATACAGTTGAAATGCTTCTATTAGATAGATAATAAAGAAAGATAATTAAGTTATTTTCTTCTTTCTCCTTTAACATAATCGCCTATAATAAAGTGCTTTATAACACACCTCCTCAAATGAAATAATAAATTTTCCTCAAACTCATAAAAGAAAGTATGATAGATACTGTTCATATTCCAATCTTATAGTACAAACATAATAAACTTGAGACGATTTCTGAAAACTCCACATACCTGCCCCCTTCCGCGAGATCACGTCCCACTTCTCCGGAGTGGTCACCAACATCTGCGTCTCCGCAATCTCCTTCTTCGTCAACTGCATAT
The DNA here is from genome assembly GCA_004193795.1 of Asbolus verrucosus. NCBI lineage: Eukaryota > Metazoa > Arthropoda > Insecta > Coleoptera > Tenebrionidae > Asbolus > Asbolus verrucosus. Next base: position 6,303 of record QDEB01053334.1, on the reverse strand, counting down.
CCCCAGTAAGCTCCTTCACCACGATCCCAATGGGAGACAACTTTTTACTGAAATTGGCCACCATCTCCGTCGCTAGGGCTTTCATGGGGCAAACATACACAATCTAGATTTAAAAAAAATAACTACGAATTCACGCAATTAAATTACAGCAACAACCTTAAAATCATCTTTTCGGATCAAACCACCGTCCATATGCACCTTGATCTGATGCACGATCGCTAACAGCGCGATGTTGGTCTTGCCGGCCCCCGTGGGGGCACAAATCAACATGTTCTCGTTTGTGTTGTACGCCACGGGAAACACTTCNNGGAAGAGTAAACTCGACGTGTGTTGAAGTTTCTTTTTTTATCGTGTTTTGGGGCTGCTTTATCGTCACTCCGTTAAATTTCGCTAAAATTTTGAGGTTAGGTATTTCATTACTGTTAACATAGAAATAATTACTTGTAATTGAAATATTTCTCAACTGATCGTGGACGTGGGGATAATCAACAATATCGGGGCCCTTTTTGAATATTGGTTGGTGTTTTAAATAATTTAAATCCTCTTCTAATTCTGTCCTGTTGATGTCGATCATGTAGAGAACTGTACTCATTAATAATCAAAAACTTACATTAACTCCTGTTGGCCGTTCCCTTTCTGCTTCTTTTCGATTTTCCTCAACGTTTTCGCAAAATTCTTCTCTTCTGCGCTTTGAACAATAACCTGACTGGCCAAGGCGGGCGTGTAACGATTTACGGATTTTGGTTCGAGCCTTCGCTGAGAAATGGGGGCTTTCCCATTAGAGCGGCTCCAATCCATTGTGGCACTCCTATGCTGGATTATCTCGTTCAGGAACTCGAACACCTCGCACCCGAAAGTGTCCAGAAAATAATTTAGCAATTCTTCATTCGATTTTGGCGAAGTTATCCCGATCACAACGATCTCTTTGAATTCGTCAAATGGAAACTCGGCCATCTTACTTTTGAAATAATCATAGCGCTTCCCTATGCTGTATTGATTGGTTGATGGGGCTGCGCCGAATGTGATTTCTTCAACTTCATCCTCGATAAATGGATCAACTTCGGTCATTGGAATGTAAAAAATTAAATCTAATTCTTTCTCAGCTGGTTTTTCTTTAATATCCGATTTAATAAATCTGCTAGGGTCTTGTTTCAATTTAAAAAAATCCGGGGGAAGGTTATCATTAATATATTCCAACTCAGACTTGACCTGTTCAAATTGCCTTTGCGGCAACTTCCCCAAAATACCTTTGGCGTGCCTAACGTTGGCGTTATAATCCTTCAATACTTGCATCAAACACATATTAACTATATTATCTAATAATTCTTCACTAACTACATCTTTCAAGTGTGTTTTGAACACTTTTTTGATGTGCTCCATATAAATAACACATCTCAACCCAGGTCCGGGGTCTTCATATTTAAAATAACGATACAACCGATCCAATTTGTACCTAAAATTGAAGCCTCAAAATGAGCAGTTGGGTGTCCCGAAACTTACCTTCCAGCCACTTCGGGCTTTGAGGGTACGGTACTGAGACGCTGAAGTCCATGGAAATCAGTGAAAAAGTTCTTGTGGGTGTCATTTGACGACGAAAATGCATCAGCTGGTGCAGAAAGAGACATGCAAAAATGACATAACCTCAAAAAAATGAAACTTACCTACAACCATTCTCGCACTATTTTTAGATTGAAAATACAATAAATAATCGATGTAAATTTGCTATTATTATAAAAATTGCACTTAAAGAGATAAAATTAATAAAATAATTGTGCAGCGTTGTCCAACGCGCTACTTCATATGTCGCCAGTAGGTGGCGCCGCTGCTGTCAAATGTCAATAATTTGATTTATTATTATTTATTAACATGTAATTAATTTAATTATGAATTCGTTATTAATTATGCGCAGTTTTAACAATTTTGGGTTATTTTTCCTTAATCTTATGATTAATCAAGGTACAACCAGGGACCTACAAGAACGACACAAGAGAGCGACAGTTTTTTATTGTTAACAATTTATTTTGTCGAAAAATATTGTTCACGTCCACGCGGTAATAAAGAGGGTTGTTTTTGCAAGTTGGAAGCAATTTATCCGAGCTGAAACGAAAAACTACAAACCGGGACGCCTGACGGTCTAGGCGTCGCGACGCCTCTCTGGAACATCCAACAAAGGACAGGAGACAGCGAAACGTCGCATTGACCTTACCCTATTTGTAAGATGAGTCGATATCGTATACGGGGTGCGAAATTTCCACGAGAAACAACCTTAAAATGCTAAATTATTAGTTTGCGTTTGATCATAGAGCAAGGAGACTACAGATCTGGTGACTGTGGAGAATGCATCGATAGATGGCGTATCGATTTTTGAAATCTTGATCGACGAGTTTCCGGGTAACCCCCTGTATTTCCGCCGAATAAAAAAACTTTAATTTATACTGGAAACGATCCTCAAGGTCGCCCTATAACTATAAAATCCATTCCGAAGATGAAATTCCGTTGGCTGTAACATATCCGCCCCAGTTTCCACCCACGCGCTAGTCCGGGTATAAAACTCGGCAACTGTAGCAGTCGTAAGTCAGTTCTTGAGTTGCATTTACCCAGACCAGTAGGTACCACAACCCCGAATAAGTTTTAGTTTAGACAGACGCCAAATTCGGATCGCTTTCGTTGCAGACAGAATGTTCGACAGGAGGTTTACTTTCGCCGTTTTTTTCGTCGTTCTCGCCACTTTAGCCCTAGAAACGCGACACACCGTCGAAGCCAGGTATCTCCCGACCAGATCCAATGGGGAAAAGGTCGACAAGATCAGAGAGCTCCTCAAAGAAGTGAGTACCCTGTTGCAGGTATTCGCAAACTGACATCGTTGCTCATTTTGATCTTCCCAACCTTCCAGTTGCTAGAAAACGAGCTCGAGGAGTACGATCCTCCACCGAGGTGGCATCCGGAGAGCAAACTCTTCTACAAGCGAGAAGCTCCGGCGCATTAACGACGGACCTAGACGACCCGGCCATGATCAAGGACACGACCCCTGGACGCGTGTTTTTCAACATTCTATGTCATAGATAGAGAATTTTAATCACCGACTTATTACCGACAAAATGGACCCAATTAGAGTAGGAAACTGTATTTATTTTTGTAAATAATTCGAATCGGTGGCCCTCAATTGCAAAAATTATTCGAAACAAAGACAATAATTGCGCCACCACAGCCCTTAAACAATTAACGAGTAGCATAGGTGTCATGTAGCATAAGCATTGGTTTGGATTTCGTCACAATGTCAATTACTTTGTCAATATTATCAT
>QDEB01053231.1:0-11544 GCA_004193795.1 Asbolus verrucosus | reverse complement strand
TAGAGAACCCGTTAAAAGTTGCAAAATGAGTTCGATAAGAAAGCAAAGAAAAAAAATTGACAATACATATTTGAAACGGTGTAGAAAGCCCAAAACATACAATAAATTAAAAAATATATATCATTTCATATGCAACCAACAAAACATATTAAGCCAAGACACATACCACGCTAATGGTCCAGTCCATAAAATCGTGAGGATAAAGTAGGTGTTATATAATTATTACTAAAGTACTGAAAACTAAACAGGGGAAGTATAAATACATTTTTTATATTCATCTGGAGAACGCTTCATTGAAGACACATAGTATGCGTTTATTTTGATCTTTCGAATTTTTTTTTAAATTTGTACCTATTTTGCAACATTAAATTTCTAAAAAATTTTATAAATATAGATTGTGTCTCATCTATAGCTTTTTCACTGTTATAAGTACAGAGTGATCAATAAAAATCCTGATCGTAGCAGCCTATGAAATTTAGTCCGTATTTCTTTGACTGAAAAATATTTGACAAGTTGTCAGTTCGACTTTGTCATTTACTTATTCTTTTTCTTAAAAAATGTTCTCTATTTTACATAAATCATTCCTTTTGGAATCACATTTCAAAATAACGTAAAACATTTTGTTGACATTAATGGCAGTTTATTATGATAACTAATTATTAAAATTGAATACTGCATCAATTAGACATGCAGAAACGAATTCATAGGTTGTTGCAATCAGATTCTTTATTGATTTCTCGTTATAACATACATCTTTTTCGACTACGTAAAAGTTAAATTTTGAAAATAAATAAAGGCGCCACAAAAAAAAACTCACAATCATTGAACGCCGGTATAGATTAACAAATTCATCCATTTGTATCCAGGTTAAAATAAAATAGTAAATTTAACCAAGAAACTAAGAGGGGAATATTTCACAAAGGTGCTGAACATTAGTACACTATGGAACAGAAATGTGACTGCTTCCTATTTAATGAAATGAGTGATAAAGAGAATAATGGAATCAAAATTACATCTTACACGAAATGAAAAAAATTTAAAATTAAATAGTTGTATTCTATTGGACATCGACCTACACATACATTTTCTGATATATGTATATAATACTGCTACAAAAATTTAACAACCATTTATTCAATAGATATATAATAGCTATTCCGGTGCATTCACTTGACGAAGAAGAGCAAAGTAAGACCAAGCAGCTCTTAGTATCTAGAATTAACATATCATTATACATGATTAATACGTTGTTAAAGAAAAATTATTTAGGTTTACCCTCATAAATGTATCTAAATTAAGGTAGAATAAACCCAAAGCGGATATTTGCAACGACCTCTGCACTCTCAAAATGAAGATGATGAGTTTCTTTTTCACATCTTGGGGCAAACTGGTCCAGTTAGATTCGAATGCGGCATAAGGAAGTTTACTACTCTAAATATCAATTATTCTTGTGAGAAAAGTTTTCGAAACTTTTTTTTTACCTTCAATTCGAGTTCATTACCAAACCAACAATACATGAAAACTTCCACTAAGACAGCGTTCGCATAGCTTATGAGCGAAAAGAACTCACTTGAGAAAGGGACTACCTTATCAAAACAAAGTTCAGTGGAGAAGAATTGCACCATATACAGGATAATAATAAATATTTGTAGCCAAAGGCAGCTGTAAAAACAAATACAAATGGTCCTGTTGCTGCTGTATAATCATAATGATTCGAATTGTTAATTTTTGACATATAAGAGCACGATCTGTCAATACATTAGATTGGAGGTTATGTAAAAAAAATATTAATTTAAACAAAATGATGGATATTACTTAAAAGACAGGTTATTTATAACATTCATTATAATAAAGTAAGTAGAGAAATAAGTGAATACATGTAGTTTAATCTTGCGCTAAACAATCAGTAACCAGTGCAGCCAACAGTCAAAAACACTTTTCTCTATAATTAAAACTTTTTAGTAAAAATTACAAATTATTCTTATAGTGACAATATTTTCTAAACAATTCACNNTTCACATAGAACGGCAATATTTTCTAAACAATTCACAGCCGCCTTTGACTACAAACATTTATAATAATCCGGTATAACGTGCGATCAAAAATAAAATACCTCTAGTTACCACTTGATGCGACAAACTTTTTCGTCCATATGACGTAAATAGTTTTACCCGTTAACAATTAATAAAGTGAGATTAGGTTAAAACTTTAGCCTAAAATTGCTATTTAAAATAACTGTCCCGGAAACTGATCCAATAAATAGAACTGATTTTTTTTTAATACGAGACTAAACATGTGAATGCGTTTCAAAACAACAGAGAAGTGAAGAACGACAGACTCTATGAGAGGTTAGGATGAGATTCAAACTAACTGTGACATACGTTCCAAAAACATTTCAGCATCGAGTGGTAACTAGAGGTCCTTTATTTTTGATCGTACGTTACTATATATTAATACACTTACAACTGTTAGTTGAAACATAGCAAGTCCAATTGATACTCCACCCACGAAGAATTGCACAAAAAGCAACCAGTTGTAGAATTCATTGGCATGATCGGCAAACTTTAAAATCTCTCTGTGATGCTTTATGCAATTCTTCAATTTTTTGTTCACATCAGTGGAGTTTTCTTCATCATCTTGGTGAAGATTTCGTAAATCGTCACACAACATATCAAACTGAGCTGTAACGAACATGTTCAAAGCAGCTATCAATCCATCAATGTTAACATTAACTGTTACTATAAAATGAGTACATATGACTTGATAAATATACGTTAACTCATATCGAGGCGAAGTTTTATAATTATAAGGGTACCAAGCCAAAAAAGGCAAGCGATATACTTTATATGTTTTATCGAAAATTGGGAAAAGAGACCAAAAAAACAAGCAGAGAATAGCAAGACCTGCGAGTGTGCCAACAGTCAATTTCCATGCAATTATAGTTGGTTGGATTAAGTTTTTTTGTTCTTCAGTTTTAGGCAAAAACAGATCATTGTTGACAGTTGATATTACTTGCTTCAGCATTTTCATGTTCTTCATAAGATAATAACTTTTTAATGCAACTGCCGTTTTTGACAGTAATATAAAAATTGTTCCTGTCACCGAGGCCAAATCGTCCATAATAAAATACAAGTTTACTGTTTGAAAGGAAACATGGCAGATTTGAAGTATTATTAATACACTGCATGAATACAGTGTATAGAGATTGTAGCCATATGTTTCGTCACCTGGTGGCCAGAGTCCAAGCATTTTCAAGGCGAAAAAGTTCAGTCTGAAGATGTGTTTCCAGTCCATTCGCTCCATTTTATAGTTTGAACTTTGATTATTACTAAAATCAAATAATAGGAGAAAAATTAGCACAAAGTGCAATTTATTCTAGTTAAGTACAAATAGCTAAAACAATAGGTATTCGTCTATACTTCCGGTAATTCCAAAAAACAATACCTGTACAGTGACCAGAAGTGAACAGCAGCTTTTAGCTTTTTTTGCAATATTTGTTATTCAGTTTATCAGAAGATGACCTTAGAAACAATTTCTTGTTGTAGAAGAATGTTTCAGCAAATACTCTTTTGTGGAATAAAGGACAGACAAAGATAAAGATTTTAACATACCTGTTAACATAAGGATACCTATCTTGCTGTGTACCGTACAGAACAATACCACAGATAACTGCTTCAAGGTTATATAAGCAGTTTTTTTACCCTCTCAGTCATCTTCTGTTTGCTTGCGTGAACGTAAGAATGAACAAATACGAATCGAACAGCTACTCTAAAATTTCTCTTTTATGAAAGTCCAAGCCCTCTCATTAAACATATTTTTTATTAATTAGGCGAGACCTAGTTATTATATTATTATCTGGCGTCTTTCAAAACCCGGATGTAATTAAGAATTTTTCCTGAGAAAATGATCATATGGACAAATAAATGGAAATCTCAAAATATCATCTAAAATGTAGACGTATTTCTTTGTTTTGTATAAGCCTTTTAGATGTAATATTAATTAGTTGGATGAAAGGTGGTCATTATTTTGTTTGTTATAGCACTGTTAATAACCGTCTTTATACATACTTAATAAATAACTGGAAAAACAACTTGAAAGTAATATTTTTATTTTTTTGTAAACAGGAGTTAATGGATCGTTTCCTTGCATTATTTATTTTTATATCAGTTTGGTTTAACAGACAAAGGAAGTGTCCATTCTCAGGACGACAGAATAAGCCAGTTATGATAACAGAAAAAATGCGATAACTAAAGGAGTATAGCAATATTTATGCAGACTTAAGTAGAACTCGTGAAGTTTGTGAAAATGTGAATAGTGTGCATTATACAAATATTCGTATGAAGAACTGTGCAGATAAAAATATTATAAAGTTTGTAAGCCCTCTAAGCCAAATAAGATCAGCTGGGGAAATTTGGTAAATGCCATCGAATCCTTGTAGGAATTTAGTTTGAGGACATTCTTCTACGATATGTTTAACTGTTTGTCGATTTACTCCGCATTCGCAAGATGAGTCATTGATGGCGTTCCATCGGTATAACATACCGTTGCATTTTCCTGTTCTTAGGCGATTTAATTTACACCAGATTTCTCTTGGCAGGTCCAGGGATTAGTTCAGGGATTTCAATATTAGGGTTTTCGACTAGATTTCTGTTGAATATTACAGCTAGCCCAAGCAGACTTCCAGTGATCCACAGCGGAACAAGATTGATTTAAGGATTCGTCGCTCCAGAATGGTGCATGTGATTTCAGTCTATTTGGTGGCAAATTTTGTAATTCTTTAGTAACACAAAACATATTGGGAGACTTTTGGTATTTTTCCCAGTGTTTGGTGAATCGTTTTCTTCTAATGCCATTAGGTAGTATATTAGCCAAAACAAAAAGCCAAGGTGTTGGGGTGGATTTTAATGCAGATGAAACAATGAATTTGTTCTTTAATAAGTAGTGCAATGATTACGTCAAAAGAGATATTGTACGTATTCGGTTTAAGTGTCCATTTTTTGAGGTATTGTGCAAAATACACAATTCCTATAATTTTTTTTATTGCGTATAACTCCGTACGCAAAAATTGCAATTGCAAAAATTTTAGGCAGAAATTCCATCGAAATAATTTTAATTAAAAAAAAGAAAACTGTTGGCAATAAAGGTATCAAAAATTATATTTTCTGAAAGCTTGTAAAAAATTCAAATACGAGGTCAGATATTGGTATTCGAATTTAAATTTTTAAATTATTTTACATTTCACAAGGTTCAGTTCCCCTGCAACAGTGTAGCATGTAGCATCAGCACTCAAAATAAAGTCCGAAAACATTGTAACCTGGAAGGCATTCCATTGTTTGAGTTGTTATTCTCATATAAAACATTTTGTGACCATACTTCAAAGCAACTTTAGATGGTATAATTGATGACCTTTCATCCTATTGTCAAAACCTTTTTTCGTTTGACTTCCACTAATTGACTGTTGAACGAGAGCAGTATAATAATAATTAATTCTGAAGTCTGCTTTCGTTAGTTTTAGACGTGATATATTACAGAAAGTTAATTTCAAAATTCAGTCATCTTCTTGTTGGTTTATAGGTCTATTTTGTGTACCGTTGTCTTGAAAACTACTTGATTTTTCAGAACAAATGTTTTTATATCCCTTCACTGAATATATTCATATAAAATCAAAATTAGTTTATGTTTTTATAGCAATATTATATGAAGGGAGTCACTTACGAAGTCACTGTGTCAATATTAATTCATTTTTGACCCATCTTTTCTCGAATTTAGATATAAACTTGTAATGGAACCAAACCTTGTCGGTGAAACATGTCACATTCAAAATATCGTCATTCATATTATGTAAAAACCACTCATAATAATTCACTCTGTGGTAAACCTGAATCTTGTATAGAAACATCTCAAGGTCTTTTTTCAAGATTGTATAGCCAGTTCCATAGAATAAATGAATTTGCTGTGATAACTTCTGAATCGATTTTGAAACAGTTGTCTCCATAAGACCCCGCACTTCCTCGACGACTTCTGGTGTTCTCTTTTTGGGTCTACCTATACTCTTGTCGATACTTCCAGTTTCTCTAAACTCAGATACAAAATTTTTCACTTGATAGGAAAAACTAACAGCGTCAGCAGAAAAACCTTCCCGAAATCCTGCAAAGCAAGCTTGCACAGAATAAGACCGTTCTCCATTTTTTAGTCTCATGGTATTTCGAAAATACAATTCCAAAAGGAATGACTTGTGCTTAATCGTTAGCATTTTTTAAGAAAAATAATAAGTAAATGATAAAGTCGAACTGATAACTTGTCAAATATTTTATGTCAAAAACATGTGGAAAAGTTCATAAGGTGTTGCATCAGGTTCTTTATTGATCTCCCTTTACAATTATTTTTTATTTCTACTTACTTATCTTACACTTATTTATCGGTGGAGGTAATAAAACATTTTTTTTAATAAACATATTTTATTTTGTATTAACCTAGATATAAATTTACTAGTGTATTTAATGCAATTTACAAAAAAAAAAATCTGTTAAAGATTTGAAAGAATACTTTTAATGTTTTAACAGACTTTATTCCGGTGCATTCACTTGGCGAAGAAGAGCAAAGTAAGACCAGGCAGTTCTCAGTATCTAGAATTAAAAAAACGTTATTAAGTTCTCAAAAGAAAATAAAACTCACCCTCACGAATGTATCTAAATTAAGGTAAAATAAACCCAAAGCCGATATTTGCAACGACCTCTGCATTCTCAAAACCAAAATGATCATATCCTTTTTCACTTCCGTCGACAAACCGGTCCAGTCAGATTCGAATATGGCGTAAGAAAGTTTACTGCTCTAAATTTCAAACATTAAATAGTTAAAAAAGAGTTCTGAAAACTTTGTTTTTACCTTAAATTCAATATCGTTCCCAAACCAACAGTACATGAAGACTTCTACTAATATTGCATTCGCATACGTTACCAGCGAAAAGAATTCACTCGAGAAAGGAATTACCTTAATGAGAGCATAGCTGAATAGTCAAGTAATTGACTTAATACAAGAGCAAGCTCATAAAAAAGGTACCAAACTATGAAGACCTTACACTGTCAGAATATTGTCACATAATTATCACTCTTCAGTTCTAGTTGTACATTTCTACAGTAATTTTTTAATATTGGTGTGTCAAAGTTTTTTTTATAATGGAGAAAACTGAGCACCGTGCCATCATCAAAATTATAACAAGAGAAGGAAATAGTCCGATAGAAATTAATAACTGTGTGTCAGCTGTTTATGGTGAATCTTCTCCATCCTATAAAATTTAAGTGAGGCCGGGAGTCGATTGAAAATGATCCTTGCAGTGATCGTTTAAATTCAGCCATCACCAAGGAAAACATTCGAAAAGTGGAAGAATTTATCTTTGAAGATGGACGAGTCAAAGTTGATATAATAGCTGAAAGTTCGCAGATTAGCAGAGAACGTGTTTGGATCATCATTTATGACAATTTAGGCATGTCAAAGTGAGTGCAAAATATGTTCCAAAAATGCTGACCCCGTTCGATAAACAGCGTCGTATTCAAACTTCTCTGCAATTTTTAGAGCTTTGATGATGAAACATGGTTCATCACTATGATCCTGAAAGCAAATAAGAATACATGCAATGGAAACATTAGGGGTCTAAACTCCCAAAGAAGTTTAAAGTCAAACATTCAGCAGGCAAGGTAATGGCCACGGTCTTTTAGCACTCAGAGGGAATTTTGTTGATAGATTACCTGTAACGTAAAACCACCAAGAAGGGAAATTATTATGCTGAAATATTAGCCAAACTGGAAAAAGCAATAAAGGAAAAGCGCAAAAGAAAATTCAAAAATGGCGTTTTGCTTTTGTATGACAATACTATCGTACACAAAGCTGGTATTGTCCAAGAAACTCTGAAGAATTTAAAGTTCCAAGAACTAAATCACCCTCCCTATAGTCCTGACTTAGCGCCATGTGACAGTTTTCTGTTCAGAAACTTAAAAAAAAAGTTGAGAGGACAAAGATTTTCCAACGACGAAGAGATTGCATTGAAAAATAACCAGAGATTTTTCTTTTATTTCAACCCCTTGATACTAATGTACCTTTTTTATCAGCTTACCCTCGCATATTAGCGCACTTACAACTGTCAGTTGAAACATAGCAAGTCCAATGGAAACTCCACCCACAAAGAATTGCACAAAAAGCAGCCAATTGTAGAATTTATTAGCATGATCAGCAAATTTCAAAATCTCTCTGTGATGATTTATGCAGGTTTTTAATTTCTCCTTCACATCCCTGGAGTTTTCGTCATCACCTTGGTGGAAATTTCGCAAATCGTCACATAAAATTTCAAATTGAGCTGCTACAAACATGTTCAAAGCAGCTATCAAACCATCGATATTAACGTTAGTTGTTGCTATAAAATGAGTGCACAAAACTTGGTAAAGATAAGTTAACTCATATTGAGGGGAAGTTTTGTAATTGTAAGGATACCAAGCTAAAAATGGCAAGCGATACACCTTGTATGTCTTATCCAAAATGGGAAAAAATGTCCAAAAGAACAAGCAAGCAATAGCAAGGCCTGCAAATGTGCCAACAGTCAGTTTCCACGCAGTTATGGCTGGCTGGATTAACTTGTTTTGCTCTTCATTTCTTGGTTGGAACAGATCGCCGTCGACAGTTGCCATCACGTGTTTAAGCATCTTCATGTTTTTCATGAGGTAGTAACTTTTCAGTGCAACTGCTGTTTTTGATAATAATATGAAGATCGTTCCTGTGACCGATTGCAAATCGTCCATTATGAAATATAAGTTCACTGTTTGAAAAAAGACGTGGCAAACTTGAAGAATGATAAGTGCACTATATGCGTACAGAGTGTAGAGATTGTATCCATATGCTCCTTGACCCGGTGGCCACAGTCCAAGTATTTTCAGTGCCATAAAGTTTAGTCTGAAGGTGTGTTTCCAGTCCGTTCGCTCCATTTCCAACTTTAGACTTTAATCGATACTAAAACAAGGAACAAAACAGAAAAATCATAAATTCTTTATCGAATTTATTTTCAACTGAATGCAAAAGACAGAAACAATTTGCAATCGTCTGTGCTTCCAATGGTAATTGTGCAAAAGGCGGGACATTTTTAAACAGTTATATATATTTAGAAGTTTATTCCTGCATTTGTTGTAAAATTTGTCTCCAAATAGCTTTATTTAATGCTGGAGAATAATCTTTTTCCAAAATGTTGGAGAATTGTCTTTTTTCAAAATGCTGCAAATATTAATGAAAACAAAAGAGCATTATCTTTAAACACTACAATGTTTTAAATAATGTTTAAAAAGTTTTATTTATTTAAAAAATATTACTCCAAAGGGAAAGCTTCAAATACACTTTTCTACTCAAAAATTGTTTCATAAAAATACATAAAGACCAATAGGTGCTGTCACAATAATTTGACATACCCTTTTCAGTAACGATATTTACCCTGCTGTGTTTGTCGCAGAACTATATCACATATCACACTGTTTCAAGGCTATATAACAGTTTTTTACCCTATCAGTCATCTTTTGATTGCTTGTGCTTACGTGAGAATGAATAAAGACGAATAGGCAAAAATTTCTTTTTCAATCGAAATATGAATCCGAACCCTCTCATTATTTATATTTCTTATTAATTAGACTAAACCTAGTTATTATATCATTCTCTGGTTTCTCTTAAGAGGCAGCGATAATTAGGGACTTTTCGTGAGAAAATGATCACGTGGAAAAGTAAGTAGAGTTCTCAAAATATGTACTTCTTTGTTTTGTATAAACCCTTTAAATGTAATATTTATTAATGAAACGAAAGGTGCTTATTATTTTGTTGGTTGTTGTACTCTCAACTGCCATAAATTATTAATAACCGGAAAAACAATTGAAAGTAATATTTTTTCTTTTTTCTAACTTGACGTCAATGAATCACTTCTCTGCATTATTGTTTTGAAATAATAATAAGGGTGATATATTTGGTCCAACGATAAAATAAATGCCCAAAACTAGCTACTTATAACAAATACACGTCGTTAAAGTCGAAAAAAAAAATACAATATAAAACCAGTGAAATAAGTGAAATTCAGTGCACACAGATTTTCAATTGTATCAACAAATACAGAAATGATTTATTTACATTAACGACATACTCATTACGGTAACAAATTTTATGCAGGTGTGAACCGTTCTACTGTGGTTGTAGTCATCCTTAACGTTACAAAATGCAGTTATTTTTCCCCCCAAATATTCTAATGGTATCTTTATGTTTTTTGCGTTCCGTTGACATTTCTGATTGTGCGTAATCTTAGATAGATGGAAAGGTATTTGTAAAGTGTTGCCCACTTTCTGGTATACTGTAATAGTGACTTTTTTCAAAGAACAATCCTTTGTGTTTTCCTTTTTACCTCAAGTGAAGCAGATTACGAACAGTAAACCCTTAAATTGTCTTTCCGTTAATCTGATCTGCTTTTTTTCCATTTCTTAATTCTGTGATGCCTTGGAAACTGAACTAAAACAAAATTCTCTATTTTGTATTTTTTTTTTGAGTAGTGCAGAAATTTTAATAAAACATCGCTAAAGCCTTTTATCCTTAAGACCATTTATTTAGTTCTTATTGTGAAATATTATTTTCATTTACCTTAAATCGCAATTTTCGAAGTTTAGGTGCCGTAGATTAGAAAAGTGTAATTTCCATGTTTACCTCCTAATGTGTTAATCTTTAGAAGATATTTTTTTGTTCCTCAACAGAAACAAATTCATCTCAGTATATTTGTTTCGAAAAAAAAAATATTCTTTTCATTAAAATCTTCAATGGGATCTCACTATTTTAAAATTTCAGTTAGGTTCTAGATGAAATATGTTATGGAAACGAAATTTCCCTGATCTCTTTGATCAGTCAGGCTTAATTCCATTTTTGGAAAGTCCAGTATCTTCAAAACTAGTTAATCAAATTTTTGTGTTCAGTTTTTCCACAGATAATGTCATTTTTTGAAATACTATATTAATCTATGTTAAAACTTCTGTAATTATGTATGTATTTATCTTAATTGTACTTGGTTTACTAACAAAATGTGATTTTAAGAAATACACAACGCTTTGATGTGTTGTAATCTTGGAGACAAAAATATAACGAAGATTTCGATTTATGATATATTTTTTGTATGATCCCTGTAGTAAGGTAATATTCCACAATGTGTTTCACCAATAAGTGGAAGTAAAATGTAAAAATAGAAAAAGATAAAGCTGTTTATGTTATTAAAAAATGAATAGTCGTAACTTCACAATATACTAAAAACAGACTTCTGGAATGAGCATTAGGAATGAGTTCCAAAACCTTAGTTTTGTACTCAGACTTTAAGCTTTGTTTTCCCAAAAATATAAATAAATAAATAAAAAGCCTGGAAGTCGGAGCTTGTGGAACTTTAAACTCGATAGATCTTTGATTTGTGTGGAACTTTGAAATTGATTTAATTTATTTAATCTGGATGCAGAATCTGCACCCAGTATTGGCGCACTCGTATTATTTTGCACG
>QDEB01053107.1:3331-44075 GCA_004193795.1 Asbolus verrucosus | reverse complement strand
TATATTATTAAGAATCAAAAAAAAAACAAAAAAACAAACTTTCCTTTTTTCAAAAAAGTTTAGGCATATCTGGGTTAAATATTTGCAAAACCACGCGTCATCGATCTAATTTTTTATTTCAACACTTTTTTTCTAGTTAAGAGTTAAAAAATAATTAATAATTGTTTATCAAGTCTGTAAATTTCTTACTGACAGTTATCTTGTCTGTACTTTTGTTGAAACGATGTACCATTGAACAAAACGTGTAAAACTGGAAAAAGCCATTGCAGAGATCATTTACATAACTTTTTGTGTTGTATCTGACATCACTAAAGTAGGGATTGACACACCCCAAGCGTTAAAAAAAGCTTGAATATACTCTAAATACTCTGTTCCTTCAACTATATCTTAGCCTTTTCATTAAGCTTGGCTTATTATTTTTTTAAATATATTTTAAAGTTTACATTTTTCAACATTTATTGCAAACAATTATAGAAGTCGCAGGGAAAATAATAATTTTTCTCTCCTTTTTCAAAAGCTGTAACTAGGAATTTACTTGTTAATTTTTTATGTTGAATATGCAAATTGCTCTAAAAATATGTAATAACCAACTAATAATGTAACTACAATTACAAGTATTGTGAACTACAATTTTTAACTTAAATTCAGTATTTTCTTGGAGACAATAATGTATTTATTCTCAATGACGTTCTTTTGGAATGTACAACGTAAATTGTCAAAATTTTGTTATCTGTTTCAAAAAAGATCTGCGGCACATTTAATCATTAATGAGCACCTGTATTTCTGGAACAGTGAACTCAAATTATAGAAATCCAGTAAGGCTACAATTGATACACAAATAAGAAACAGTCAAATGAGTCTAGTTAAAAGCTAGTTAAATCAGTTAAGCTTAATTTGTTGATTTGTAGACTACAATTAGGCAATGGGTGGTAAATTGTTTCACAACCTCATCTCATTTTATTGAATGCTTGCAATCAAGAAATTATATTAATAAAAATCCTATTAAGAAATTGAAAATGAAGCAGCATCTTCTTCCACATTTTTACAATTTTCATTATGACAAACTGCTAAAACAGAATAACCAAAAAGACTTCTGGCTTTAATTTTGAAACATTTTGAAGGCAGTAATGAGGTACAAAAATGACTTTTGTAAGAATTTGTTGTTCTAAAACATAATCTATAGAAAACAAAAGGCGCTTTGCAAACGTCATTTTGACTTGTATTCAAAGCACCCTTAACATTTTTGAAAATATAGGTACTACCAACAGATACAAGGAATAACAAAAACTTCAAAAATAATTCACTGTAGAAAAGTTTAAAATAAAAATTTGTGGTATAATCTTTAATATTTGAACAATAGTAGGGATTTCATCAAACAAAAATTTGCTAGGCCACCAGATTCTTTAGAGGGGTAGCCATTTTGTATAAGTACAACATAAACAATATTTTAACACGATGATGGAAAATTTGAAACAGACTCAACTTACGTAAGGGCCTGGACGCCGATTTCCGAATCTATGTGGGCCCATGCGTTTTGGACCGGCAAAATTGGGTTGACCGGCTTGTTGATTTTCTTGTTCTTGTTGTTGAGCATCGCCATCATTTTCTTCCTTTAACGCTGGAGATTCTGTTTTTGGGGCTGCCATTGCGATAATATTACAATATATTCCTCAGCAGTAAACCGTTGTATTGTTTAACTTTTGCAAAAGTTACTCGTAAAAAACCAACTCTTTATCTATAACACAAAACCCAAACGCCGTACTGCCAACGGACACGAAGCAATGTTCGGGTCTTTGCGCAAGCGCATGCGCCTCTGGCGGTCGATTATGCAATCATACTTCAAATTTTCCCGCCTAATTACTTAAAAAAAAGTGAAAACAGACTATACACACTGACTATAACACAACTTAAAAAAAAGTGAAAACAGACTATACACACTGACTATAACACACAAAAAAAAATTAAATGTAGAAGTTCTTATAAGTTGGATTCAGTACCAGTAAATATCATTCACCGTAAGAAACGAATGACCTTCCAAACATTTGTGTAAATATTACAGTTGATATCTTTATAAACTCAGATATTATTTAGAAAAATTGACTATTAATTACATTAAACTAATTTTGTAATGAAGATTTAAATGACATGGACGGCGTTAACACAAACTCGTATATATCAAACAGTTTTCAGTCAAATGGTATATAGAGTATACACTATTCAAAATATTTAAGATCATGTGAGCAGTAACCAGGAATAGTTTTTTTTTAGGATGATGAAGTCAAAAATGATAAAATCGGTGAGTACGTACGAGTTTTTATTTTTGCGTAACTAAATTACAATAATACAGTGTTAAAAATAAATTAAATATACAAAATGTTTTATATTACACTCAATTTTCGTTTTATTAAAAAATTAGTACAACAATGGAAATGTGATTAAAATGGAAAATCATTAATATGTCTGAGAGAACAAATTGATGTCAACATTAACGCATATGCTTTGCATTACTAACTACTCACCTTATTTAAAATAGTGGAATAGAAATTAGGAATCAAGTAATGAAGCGTAAATTATTACAATTAAGTAAAAAAATAAAATGACTAGATGTTCAATATGAAGTGCATTTAATACTACTGTTCCAACCAAGAAGGGTATGTGGAATTTGGTGTCTTAACTTTAATATTAAACTGCTTCAAAGTAGCTTCTAAAGCTTGTTGATTTCCAGAAAAATATGCTGAGATAGCATTATGGAATAAAAGTAATTGTTTATGCATTACTTTTATCTAAAATAAATTATAATTATAAATTATATTTCATCATTTTCAAAACATCTTACTCGATTTTCATCCAAAAATTTCATTTTAATTGTGACTTCAGCTCGCAATTTCATAAATTGCTGGCGGTGGAGTTCATATCCTTGTTGGGCTTCTTCTAAGCCAATAGCACCATCTGGTTTTGTGGACATTGATTCGAGATCAGTACGGTAAGCATCATATTCGATTCTAGCGGCTTCATATTGTCTGATGCTTTGCAACGTGTCTTCAATTGTTTTATTACACAGTGTATTAACCGACGATATAAAAAAATTTAATGCACCTAGAAGTGTTTCCCCATTTTTTGTCAGATTTCGTTGTGTTTCAGAATTGTATAAAAATTCTTCTTGTAATTCTGGAGATTTCTGAGCAAGTTCTGAAAATGCTTCTCCTAAATCATGCTGAAAATAACGAGCATTAACTTATATACCTGTTTACCTCACGTCAAATTAAAAATAATTACCTGTGTTTGGACTACATGATAAAAATGGCTAGTTAGAGCTCTAGCCAGGCGGAGAATATTGCAATATTTCTTTTGAGTTTCTCTCAATTGTTCTATTTGTGACTCCAACTCTACACAAAATGAAAAATGTAATATAATACAGAAACTGATGGTTAGTTAGCTCACCTGCATCAACAGTTCTTGATGATTTTCCTAATTTCTCAAACATGAGTTGTTTGGTACATTTATATGTTGATATAGACCAATTTTTGAGATTTTCAATGCGGGACGATGTCTTGAGAATAGTAGAATCATCGTTCTGAGTTGGAGTGGTTGGTGTTAATATTGCAGGTGAACTAGTACAAGATGACAGACCTGTGGGCACAGAACGAGAATATGGACATACTGGATTTGTTTGTACTGCTGGCACAACGTTACTCCTGCTATCATTTGGTGGAGTTTCTTTCAACATATCATGTATACTCGTTCTTTCTAAACTTGCTGAACTTTTTATTTGAGCCATCTCCTGAAAACCATTTATATACCTTAAGTAAACATTTATCCACCATAACCGCCACTTTTATACATTATACAACCACAAATATCATAAATACTCACAACTGATTAAACCCTGCTGCCTACAAAAGACCAAAATTTAGAAATTGAAGTTAGGCACCCTGAAATGTCATCGACTTTTAAGACGTGTTTTCAGGATTTCATGGAAACCTAAAATCACTAAAATTCATGTGCTTAACGACACACTATTTTATTCCCTATTACAATAACAGACAAAAGGAAAACAATATTTTAATAACCATAAGCATTAACCTTACAAAATCTACAAGAATTTTCATTTGAATGTTGTAAGTAAAAAATACCATAATTCATGTTTGGATATGTACCTTTAGACACAACCCTCTTTACCACATGGTTTTTTGACAGTTGTATGTCAACGTATTGATTGTTAATTTTTCATTTTATTCTTTATATATTTTAATTTTATATATTCTATTTATTTATTTATTTATTTACTTACCTTGATTTGATAGTAATTTATATTAAGTGCAAATTTTGCGAGTTCTTTAAATATAATTTCGAACTGTATTATGGATCAAAGCGGTTTGCGCAATGTCAGTCTGCTGTAATATTAAATTTTTTTTCTAATTTTTAAAATTTTAGTTTAAAGATTTCCTCCAACTTTACAACCAAATGACTGAAAGGTGCTTCTATAAATGTATTGAGCATACAAATTCACGCCAGCTGTCCCCGAGTGAAATTGAATGTGCAGATAAGTGTGCAGTGAAATTTATTAGATATAACAACAAATTAATGATGAATTTTGTGAGGCGACAGAATGATATAGTAAGCAGAAGAGTGAAAGAAGCAGAACAACAGATGTTAGAAAATAAGGGTCAAGAGATCCCAAATCAACAAGAAGTGACTGTTTCAAGTAGCTGATGATTGTTTTAGTTATAAATTTATAGTGTGGTAGTCAAATATCTATTAATTTACCAATCTAAAAATAATAAAATAAATTATGAAGAGGTGATCTTGAAGTTATATTATTTTTCACAACGGCTATGTTTAAATAGTTGCCTAATTTGAAATTACTGGTTAAAATACATATTTTTATAGTTTAGGGAAATTTTTATAAACAGTTTAATATAGAAAACCATAATTCGACTTAAAAATTAAAGGACGTTTCTAATCTTTTATTTTGTCTTAACTTAAAGTATAGTTTACTGTTAATGGGCTAAAATTCTAATTTACACAAAACCATTTTTCTCATTAGTTCAAATGAAATGAAATATTAAAACCTTTTAAATCTATTAATGATTTTCAGTGCATATTAACATGATTCTGCATATTTTTGCAAATGTATCTGTTACATATTTTCTGCATGCGCTTTCTTTGTTTCAAATTCTTGAAAGAGAGAACAATAGATTGTAACTGGAACAGCTGTTGTAGTTAGTTTTTTTGCTTCTTTTACTTCCCTCGCAACAATTAAATGAAACCTGATACATATTTCATTATAAAATCTGATATTGTGCTTCTTGATGTTTGGAGTATTGAAAATGGTGTTATTTAGTTTCCGTCGGTCTGTGTATCTGCTCGTGATTTCAGCCACTGAATTAAAAAATTGCCGGCGCTACCATGTCGCGCATGTTAAAATATTGCAATTGCTCCAAAAATAACATAATTAATCATATGGTGAATCAGCTCAAACAAAAATATTAAATTAAAATAAAATAAATGTAAAACAGATATTTTTTCTTTTTTTTTCAGCGAGTATGGTACTTTTGTTTTCTTTTATCCATTTTTTAAATGATATTGAATGCTTTTAAATAAGAACGAAATTTATAATAAATATACCAAATGTGATGCTCACCAAATTAGAATCAAATATAGGGTAAAGTATTTTTTTGACCATGAATTTGAATCGTGTTATATTTGAATTGTTATTTCTTCCTTTTCCTCTTTTTTTCTGAAGTATGCTTTTCCTTCCTCTTTGGAATTTGTAACTGTCGGATTTTCCTGGCTCGGGAATAATATTTTTTATGACTATAAGTATATAATATAATTTGAAAGAATAAAAAGGACAGATTATATATTTCATCTATTTTATTTATATATCTGCCCGAAATATGTATGTTAACGAAAAACGATTGTGTTCAGTAACTTATCGACGTCATATAATTTCGGTCGCCGCATCATTAGACCCTGCTCAGGAGTTTTTGCTGCTTCCTAGAGAAAAAATGTCGGAGTTCAAATATGAAATAAATCAGTTTCTTATAAAAGCCAGTAAGCAGCTGTAGAGGCTACTTTTTTCTTATAAAAACATTTTCAGTTTTGGTTTGCAGATTTTAACTTTCGACAGTAATTTCCTAGTCCCATTTGATCTTAAAAATGATTTTGGTTGTAAATAGCTGTACGCATGTTGTTTTTCTAATTTGGTCGCGATTTATTTCAGATATCACACTAATCATTAAATTTAAATGCGAGCGATTTGCATATGATGAATAAATATTACAACATTTTTACTTCCATTAAAAATCTTTTGTAACTGTGAAATGAACTCGAAATTAATTTTCGAAAAATACAGATAATATAACAATTATAGCGCCGTTTCAAAAAGTAGGTAAAGATAAATTGCATTTATGAACTATTTTTTCCTCCGTAATTAAAAACAGAAAATAATTATAATGTATTTTGTGATGATGGCATATTAATATGACAGTAGAGACTGGAGGCGATTGTAAATGTTAAACTGCCTGACCTACGCAGGGTCTTCAAACGGTATGGTGTATTATAAACATGTTTATAATCAACAATTGTAATTATTTTGGTCGAACGGAAGCAATTAAGTATCGTGATTGTGTCGTCATTCCTATACCTACTTCCTCTACGTCATTACTGTAAAACCGTCAGTTATCACGCCACTGGAAAATAAAATATGAAAAATTCTTATCTGTTCGTTATCTTTGAATTTTTTATATTTCGAATACTGAACGAACATTTGCTTCTTGATCACTTGAAAAACGTAATATATAATAACATCTGTTTCTACATTCGACTCAAAACGGAAGCAATAACCAGATTTTTACAAGTAAATGGTGTTGGTAATGGCAACGTCAGTTATGAATCTACGAGAGTTATCGAAACGGAGAAATGTACAATTTCCGTTATTGATTCATTCACCATTTACAAACTTACGGACTTAAGTTTAGACACTTTCAATGATACATTGATTAACATACAAACTTATTTAGTTGTATAGAATTGCAATAATGACGTGATGTATTACATGTCAATATTCATATTTAGTGCAATCAAACTGAAATGGCAAAATATATTTAATAGTTGCGTTTAATTGCAATAATATTTAATGATGTCTATGTACAGTATTTACAGAACAACGTTCTCAGAGGTGTGTTACGTAATATAAATTTCAAACGAATTATTTACTTATGAAAATAAACAGTAAATTTCTGACAAGGCCAAAAAATTAATAAATAACTAGTTTTCTTGAGTATGTAGAGTAATATAATTTTTGTGGGTTTAAATGTTACAGTTTCAAATTCATTGAAAAATTATGCCTGATTCAGTGAATTAATTGATAAAGGAAACTTGAAATTCTGTTTTGTTTTTTTTTGTAAAGTTTTATAATTTAATTAGAATACAATTTAATTACAGGACGGGTAGGGATTCATTTTTAACTTAAAAACTTTTATCGGATTAAAAATCATAATTCTGTTAAGAGTTAGAGACTTCCTTAATTAATTAAAACTTTGAAATAGATGAGATCGTCCATCTTTTAGACATTTCACCGTTACTTCCTGTCAGACAAAAATTTTAACCTTGCAAAAGTTAATAGAGGTGGATATGATACAGTAATTAATACGGGTGTCACTGAAGTTCTTTTACTGTGGCAAAAAATGTTTATAACACATTGACACAGCAGCCTGATCACGTGCCAACCTTTGAAAGTCTTATTATCAAAGTTTCTTTGTGTGACACAATATCGATTTAGAGATTAACAATGGAATTAAATAAGGTTAAATAATAAAAGAGATCGTATTTTGAGCAATCTCCTCATGTCTTAAATTTTTAAAATCCACATTTTAAACGTTTTTTTTTTAGATTATTGCATCACTTAAAATTAGGTACTAAATTTCAGATACTATAAAGTAAAAACTTGGTTATAACTGAAATATTTGCAGATGAAAGCGTTTTTAGTTACTTTACTGAAACAAGCGAGTTCTTCAAATTAGAAAGCTTCCAACTATATTGTACTTTTTTTTATTATAAAAAGCATTCCCAGTTATACATTTTGATGTGTTCACAAAGAACTGTGTAGTTGAAAAACTTGTTTTTTGTGAATAATACAAAAGAGGGAAAATATAAAAAGAAAAATTATTGAAAAACTAGATCAAAGAAAACAGCTATATCAAACAGGGTTAAATGTAATGAACATATTACATAAATTTATTATTTATGTTCATTTCATTGATTATAAATTAATTTTGAATTTTATAAATAGAATACATGAAGGAATTTTAAAGCCGGAAGGCACGAAGTAAATTATTTCATACGTAACACTTGCCATTTGAAAATGTAAATGTGATTTATATGAAAGAATTTTAGACGAAGCGAACTTGACCTCAACCCTCATCAAACTAAATTCGGTTGGTATTCTTTAGAAAAATGAATTATTATCCGAGTTTGATTAAATTTTGTACGCTCCAGTCCATCACTGGTGTTTTTGAACCGCTTTCAGTTTCATTTTGTGTCGAAATCCAAAACGTCGATTCCAGGTGGCGAAGCACATTCAATTTACATGCGTGTAATGTCGCCAGGTAGAAAGCTCGACAAATCAAAATATCGACAAGCCAAAACGTCGACAAACACATGCCAATGTGTCGATATTTCAGTGGATTTTGGATTATCGATATTTTATCTTGTAGACATTTCAAGCCTTTTTTTAACTAGTCGACCTTATAATTTTCGACTAATATTGTATTTCGACTTTTCGGTGTCGATATTAGGGAATTTGAGGGTATGTGCAAATACCATTTTACTGCAGAATGAGTAATATTTATATAACAAATTTAGTTTTTGTTTTTTGTTTTAGAATCTAAAATTCAACTTTCTGCGCATTGATGATTTTATATTGACCATTTTTAATAATTTACATTTGATTATTTTAACAAAATGAAAAAACGTGTAATAGTATTTATATCATTTTAGTAGAAAGAGATACTTTTTTCGAACTGAATGCTCCAATTATGTTTAAAAATTTAAAGCCAAAATTTTAAAGGCGAGGGTAAAATTTCAATGATTATAAATGAGGGATCCGACAAGTTAACTGTTTTCTGATTTAAGTTGTCAATTTTAGCATTTATAACGATCTAAAGTAAATTAATTTTGTATGATCAGGAAGGACATTCTATAACAGGGATGAGATGTTATTTTTATCGATATTTCCGTGAATGTTATTTTCTTTTTTAAATAATTTTTCCCCACTGCGTCTACCCGCATTGTTTTCGATATAGTTGATTTTAGTACCCTATCATCACCACAATAACGGTTACATTACCCCCATGTTTAGTCATTGTAATGAAAAGTAGTTGAGCTTATCGAAAAATTAGTAGGTGACATGGTGCCGGTGCGATAATTTGATTTTTGCCGTTTTTAAGCAGCGTGATTGGTGTTAACAGATGGGAGACAATTAATGGGAATTAGCCTATGCTTTATTACACTTAATTGAATATCATCAGTCCACAACGTACAATATTTAATTAATTTAGCCAGAATAAAATTCGATAATGCCTGTTTAGCTCATAATTGTGATTAATAATAAAAGAAAAAAGAAGAATCAAGTTTCATCAGTTGTACTAACAAGCTATATAATAATTAATTACGAGTGTAGTATTTGTTGTGTTTTATGTTTACAATGTAGGATGCATTCTTTTGTTGTGTTTTATGTTTACAGTGTAAGAAAAATGAATAAGATGACAGTGTGGGTTGTAATCATATATAACGACGGTGAATAAAAAGTAGGATGGAGGAATGATTTCCCTGTATATCTGTAAATCGTGTTTCGGAAATTCGATTCCAGGATTACATATGGGATATCATTGTCTGCATATGAGGGTAGACATCCTTTATCCACACCCTAATATCCGTTCCCCTTTCGAGATTGTGAACGAGTAGCGACATACGTGCCCACGTGTGAATCAAAATAAGACAGAGTCGGAAATAAAAATGTTTGCGCCCTCGGCCGAAATTCTCCCCATCGCTTATTTCGGGAGTCTTTTATTCCGCATCCCTCCTTCGCCACTGCGATGTGCAGCATCATTCATCTGCAATTGTGGGAGCATGTGCGCATTGCCCGACATCGTGCCGGCGAGTTAAGTCACGATGCGGATACTGTTTGTTTTCGTGTCTAATAGTGCGCCAATTCGCTTCACCTGAATTCCCATTTATTCCCTTATAATGGTACTTTTCCGACATTCGGAGTCTGCACATACGATGCTCAGTGCCGAGGGTGTGACCGACGCCGAAAACGTTTCGTCTCTTATCACCATTCCATCCCCAAGTCAGAATTTGGACGACAACTGTCTACTCAAACAAGAACGCACCAACGGAGAAAAAACATTCAGCAAAGGTACGAAAACTTACCTCTTTTTTGCACGCAATCGTAGAAATTACCAACTTTTTTCAGTCAACGTATTTCAAAATTCTCCGAAAACCACATTTTCCTTTAGCTTATCGTTCTTCTTTTATCGTTGAAATATGAAAAAATTTTCGACATTTTCAAAATTTAAGCGACTTCAACTAAGACCACACTGCAGTATAGCTAAACATTTTCAACCACTTTCGTATTCATTATTTGTTTATGCGGATTTTGACCGTGCGAAAACTTGTTTCCGGGTTTTATTCAAAAACACTTATTAAAACACTGATGTTAAAACAAATGCCCCACGAGAAAACTGAGTCATCTTAAAAACTCTTCAACATTCCTAGGAACAAAATATTTATTTATATGTATTCACATACATTAATTTTCACATTTTGGCAAGTTTAAAGCATGAAAGTAATTGTTATTCCATTCAGTTTTTTGACTTGTTTGTTTGCAATGGTTTCGTTTTGTGATCTTAATTTAAAATTTGGTGAATTTCGCACAACTTGTTTACAAAGCGAAATTTATACAGCTATACGTCTCTTTAAAATTGGAAACGTATACTGGATAATTCTGCTAAATGGAAAGGAAGTTTATAATACATAAATTAGAGTTTTCATGTCATTTAAGGTTTTCGCTGTACGTTTATTGACAAGAGTGGTTTATAATAACTGGATGTTGATATAAAATTGCTTTGATCCGTTAAAAAAATTCACAATTTTTGAATTTATAATAATGGTTCATAAATCACGAGGATTGACAGAGTAAACACTGTACTATTGGAATTAGTTTAGAAAGGCGAAGCGAAGTCTACAAAGGAAGTTTTTGTTAATAATAATACTGTACGAACATGAAAAGCATGGTAACAAATAGCATCGACAATTTGTTATTAACAGTGTTATCCTCTACCATTATCTTTAAGGATTATTTTTGACATTGGCACTTATGTAAATTATAATCCATTAATCAAATTCAAATAATGAAACAATAGAGTGCTCTTCAATGAATGATTCATTCATGCGGGAAATTTATCTTCGGACCGAAATTTTGAGGAATTTAAAATCATGTTTTAATAAAGTGAAACGAGTCTACCAGTATCCTACAAATTCTTTTTGGCCAACAATTTCAACTGAGAATGAGGATAATATGAGTTCACGACTTTGCGTGTCTTACTCTTTTTTTTTTCCTAAGTAGGATGTGCGACCTCTAATTATAATTTCACGTCTCACCACATATTTTCTCAAATAGTTGTCAAATATTATCAGGTACTGACCTGACCTAAAGTTGTACAGTTCCAGACTTTGTTATGACCGATTACGAAAACAGTTTGTGTGTTAACTGAATGTCAAAATACCGTTAGATACAAGTTTTTTAGATTTGAAATAAAAATTGCATAGGTAGATGAGAATTATTGAGACATCCGTGTTCACCTACTTATTTTTGTTGACCAGTTCTCACCAGTCGATCACAACAACGTGAATTATGGCTAATTTTGTGTGAAATTATTAATAACAGAAATTTTCAATTTTTTGGGGCCGTAGTTCCTTTTATTCTGACATCCGTCAATTAACTTTTACTTTTTTACACATTACCATAATTTCATTTGTATTCCATTTATTTCCTTGTGTAATTAATTTAAAAGATATCTTTTAAACATAAAAGAATAGAAATTTCTGTTGAACAGTATGACGTGTATGCTTTTACCAAAGAATCCATTTTCACTAACAGTTTGTTGTTTTACTTCTGCGTCTTGTGTGGTTTAACTAACAAATATAAACAACCCTAGCAGTAATTAAAGAGTAAACAATAAAATAATTTGTGAGTATAATTTTATTGGTTTTATGGCTCTAGTTAAATTCCCTCCATTCATTAAAGTGAGGATTCAATTTCAACAGTTTAACTAGTGACTTAATGGCTGCAATTAAAATTAGTACCTTTTAATTGAAGTTGCTTTGGATAAAAAAAGCGAGAAAACACTTTTGTAACTTTACAACCCACATTTAAAAAAGTGTATTTTTAAAACAGTTTCAGACCCGAAGCAATTCGTCCTTTTTGGGATCATTTCAATGTTAAGTAACACAACAAACAAATTAGGTGAAAAGTGCTAATGAAAGTGTTATCCGTTCTCATGCAATGTTTTGGTTGTTGACAAATGCATTTTGACTTTTATTTGCCCGAAACCGCTGCATATAGATGCCGAAAGAGCACGCCCCTGCGCCTGTCTTTGATTAATCTCATTTTATTGCGAATGTGGATGAGTAGGTGTAATATACATATGCTTTATCCAGATATCTATCAGCAACTGCACCTTGTAGGTAGTATCCAGAGATTAAAAAATGTTTCTATTTATTAATAAATAACGTGAACAGATACAGCATGTTCCGAAACTTTGTTACAAAACTTCATTAGTTCGGTATAGCTCGGGGGATGAACACTTTATCCTATATATCAGAAAAGTTTATTATTAATTTGGTAACCTTTGAGGCATGTAACGAGAACTATTGATAAATTCACGAATAACATGTTTTGTGCAGCATTTTCAAAACTTTCACATCAAAATAATTACAACGTAACACAAAACTACATATCGATAAGAAACTAGTACAAAACAAATTAATTTGCAATAAACACGATAATTGACTATGCATGCATGTAAATATAGCAAATTCGATTATTCTTGTCTGGCCGAAGCATGTTAGAATGAACGAAAAAAGCAGACGTGTGGTTTGTATGGCGTAATATTTCAAGGTATGAGCAAGGTCCAATTTTTTTAATACCTACTCTCCAAATTAGCGAAATAATTAATCAAATTGGAAAAAAATGAGCAATTGCGATTACGTAACTCTCATCGAGTGGGGGTGGGGAATTGACCGATCACCCAGTTTCATTTGTTTCAAGCAATGTACTAACCTCGTTCAATATGCAAGTGAGCTTTTGATCACTTAACTGGAATTAAATAAACCTCGTATAGGCTGGTGAGATACATAATACAAAGAAAATTACTCATTGTGGAACAATTAAAACGGATAAGAAGGTCAAAGTTGAGCCTCAAATTGAGTTTACTTGCTACGAGCTCACATACAAGATGAGAAAGTGTTTATTTGTTGAACTAGTGATAAAACGCACCATTAGTGTAGTCAGGGTATGGTTTAGATTAGCTAACTGCCACTCTGAAGGTACCGGATTTACATTACAAATCAAGGGTTCGCCAAATATCGACACAACCAGATTTATTCATGTCGGTTAAATAATCTCATTATAAACATGTATAAATTTGACAAACACTAATTTCTGTATTGTTGTAGTTGTGACTAAAGTCAAAATATGTTATTGCTGGTAAGCCACTACATTATCACAAACATTTCCATAGAATTTGCGTGTCTAAATGATATCGAGAACAAAATAACAATGAATTTCCAAAAGGCATCACCGGAGAAATTGTAAAATTTTTGACGATTGTTTTTTCAAAAATTTGCTTAAATTTTTTGATTGACGTTTTTGCAAATTAAACGCAAATTGCCACTGAAACAGTTTTGTTGTGAATGAGGCGCAGACAGTGGCATGTTGAGTGATACAGATTCCGTTACGTAGAAGCTAATGGTATTATTAAGTTGTTTACAAGTAGATTTTCCATTTGTCTTTTACGATACACATGTTATAAAGATTTCCATGAACTACTTTAGGGGATATTTTTCACTCGAATAAGGTGCGCCTCCGAGAACAGACAGATTTTTTCTCCACGATCTTTTTATGGTTTGCACCGACGTGATAAACTGAAGACTGTAAATTTATTAGAAACATTGCCGAGGAAAGACTCTCTTGACAACCACGGCAGTAAAAGGAATCGTCTTGTTGGAGCCCTGTAATAGTAGAAGAGGGAGAATGCGCTGTTTAATCAATATGATACCCCCAATCTAGACTTTTTGACTGTTCTACGTATAACCAACAACAATAAGAGCAAATTGTCACATTCTGCGTTATTACTCTCTTCTGTGATACAAATTTGATTACGTGATTTTGTGGATGAGATATTTACATTAATTTTATAATCGTCTGACAGAGCAGTAGATCATTTTTGCGTATGCGGAAACACAGTATTGCTTTTAAGCAGAAATGTGAGCAGAATGGGGGAAATATGTAATAAGTTCGTTCGCATCAAACGTTGATCATTTATAAAATTTTTGGAGATAATTTCTTTGCCGTCTTATATTTACGCAGCACGGCAAATATTTCGTCTGCACATAATCCGTCTGGGGTTATTTCACCATGTCCACCCGACGGGCAAACCAACAAACATTAAACAGGGTTGTTTGTTAGGGGTTGTTATATAAGTTAAATTAATCCTCAGCTAAATCATACGTCTCGCGAGGATCTGGCAAACGAAAAATAAAATTGTTAATTTAATTTGTGGTTTTTGCAGCTAACCACACGGCTTCTATATTTCACGTATCAACAACTTTACTGTTAATGTTATACGAAATATTCCAAACATTTGAATGTTCTCTTCGAGAGGCACTTCTCAAATCGATGAGGAAGGCATGTCGTAAAACATTTGGAGCAATTCAGTTAGGTTCAACGATTCTGTTTTGTAAATCCATTAAATTGATTGGTTTTATTCTGTACACTTCTGAGTGAGGAGCTTTGACGAGAACCCTTTAGAAGGTCAGATCAACTTTTACGTTGATATCGCAGTGTTTGAACACTTAAGTAAAAATCTATACTACACTACAGAAAAAAGAAAGTCGATGTGTCATTTCCCGTCAACTGTTTCGATTACTTGAAAATAGTTTAGCAACTAATTCATTATAAAAAAGTATGAACCTTTACGTAAGTCTATTAAAACAAGCTGAAAAAGTTAATTACATTTAGATCCATCTGAGATACGAACTGTGTTCAAAATTGATGTACAAATTACTTAATGAACGATTTGTTTGTCTCTTGATTTCAGTTTGAAACAATATTTTCCGATCTAATTTTGTTCTCTATGAGTCAGGAGCTGCAAATGGTTCGCTATAAATTTGGGATTCCTTCTGTGTGATTGACTTTTCGTATGTAAAAATAACATGATAAATGCATATTATTGAATATATTCGTAGTAATTTAAAAATAACAAAATTTTTACATCCGTGGAAAACAACTTTTCTGATGCAGATGTCAAATACAGTTATTTTGTTCCTGACATAAAAATTGATTGTCAAATTGCAGATTTGTAGGAATAGTAAGAGTTTTTTTGGTGATGTAACATAAAATAACTTTGTTATTGTGAACGTAACGGATGTTTTTGCAAATTTTGATTTTGTGGTTCTTTTGCAACACAGGTGTTGAATATTTGAGTATTTACGGTCTAGTTTTTTCGTAATCTTGAATTACTATCTTATATATTTGTTTATAAACCAAAATTGTATCAAAACTATAAATACAAGTATTTTACCAAAATGATTTCGAAACTGCAAAATTTAGAGTTTTTGAAATTTCGAAATCGTGACTGGCGTGTCGTCAACGCGTCAATAAATGCAACAACCATCAGAGTGTAAAAACATGCGACTAGTCAGAACATTAATGTAAAGTTAATTCATTTTTTAGAGTGATAAATAAAGTTTAAAATAAATTTCAACTTAAAAAATGATTTAGAATTATGTTTTCAAGATTTGTTAAGTGTATTTATAAAATAACTATATCGAAGGTCGCATTTGACCTAAATTAGTGTTATCTAATGTTACTATCAATTTGCTGGTATTTTTAAATTTCTTAAATATCATGTAAAGTGAGAAGGTTAATGGAATTACACTAATACAGAAATAAGTGAAATAACGCATATCCACACCTACTTCATTATATACGGAGTGTGTGATTCAAATTAGGACAAAATATTTTAATAACTAGTTTTTGACGACTTGTAGGTACAGTTTTTGAGTGTTTAACCCTTCTACGTCATTGTTCCCGAAACCTGAAAAATGACTTTTAATTTTATTGTGTTTTAACTTTTATGTCTATTAAACTAATAGATACAATTTTAAGAAACAAAAACAAAAATCATTTCCTTTAACTAAGGTGATTCGTGTCAGTGTAAAAAACTGCCAGTAGTTATAATTTAATGAGGTTTTGCTCATTTGAAATAATTATAGGAAACGATCGAGTTTGGGTTATCCCACAATTTGTTTATTGGGAAATAACGCGAATGAGAATCTTCATGAAAAAAATTACTGAATTTTTCATTCATTAGATATGAAAATGTAATTTAATATCTCCTTAATCTGCCGTAGGAGAAAATAATTAAATTATGGTAAAATGTACCAATTAAAATTCATTATATCATAAATTAAAAGCTGTTTTACCTACGGTGAAAAAGTCGGAAAATTATGTCAACATAATAACATTTTGGTGGCTTTTAATTGGCTTTGGCACTATTAATTAAACTGACCCTAAATTTTTTTTATTGATGCTAATAAGATTATCAAAACTAGCAAATTTGTTTTAATTGAATTAATATTGATACTTAATACTGGCATGTATTAATTTTGTTACCAGGGTACGTGACATAATTTTAAAATGATAAATTAACGAAGCGATGAGTGAATTCGATTGATTCATCAAAATTAATTTAACTCTTGTTCTATAAAATGAAAATCTTGATGTGAACAATTTCAATTAAACAGTTTCAATTTGCCTTTTATTGGCACTGAGAAAGAAACGTTCGGGTGAAATTCCTTTGATGTGATAAAGGCAAACAACCAATTAAACTGAAATTCACATCGGCTTTGATCTGATATTTCTTGTACAAAAGAAAATTTTACAATATTTTGTCAGAAACAAGCAATTTACTGCGTTCCTATTACAAATATTTAATGGAGTAAAAGTTATTAGGCAATTTTTCCCTTTTTGCGGGAAGCAGGGTTTTACTTTATCCTCCTAAATATGGATACGCTCCATATACCTGGCGCAACCCTCGTCAAAATTGCTCTCCTGTTTTATTGCTATCAATAAATAACTCTGCTAACAGTGGTAACTTTACCATTTGTCTCTATTAGGGTAAAAGTCGGATTCGTTCAAGAGACATTTTTTGAATAGTCTACGCTATTAAACATTTCATGAAATTATCTACGACCACACAGACCGTATTTCATACTTAAAAGAAAGATAAATACGCACTCCGTTTTGGATAAGTGGTGTTACAAATCTATAAGGTGCCATGTGGAAAAAAATAG
The DNA here is from genome assembly GCA_004193795.1 of Asbolus verrucosus. NCBI lineage: Eukaryota > Metazoa > Arthropoda > Insecta > Coleoptera > Tenebrionidae > Asbolus > Asbolus verrucosus. The sequence continues at coordinate 26,432 of QDEB01053107.1, read as the reverse complement.
AAATAAATATATGTAGAAATTAAATATAGATAGACACGTAAAAAATTATATCTATGCTATTTGTGTTTACGCACAAATTTCTTAAATAAACCAATCACATTGCGTAAATAATGCGGCGTTGCCAGTCTGTATTTACTCTGCAGGGCCACTGAGCGCCTGCAATTGGAATGTGAAATTTCCATAAATGTTTTTTTTTTTTAAGAAAATAAATTATTTATATTTAAAAGAACTTATTTTTTATAACTATAATTTTTACAGATTTATATCTTATTTGTGGCGTTCATTTATTTACGTACTGTTCTTTTATTTTTTTAAGAAAATAAATTCATGTTTTAATAAAAATTTATAACTGGAAAATAATAAAATAAAATAATTAAAAAATATCCATTTTTGTCGAAATGGCACCTCAACGTCGAACTTATATCATGAATTGAAAAAGCGTATTTTCCTGGAATTTAAACCCTATCTTTGTTTGTTAACTGTGACACTGTGGTTCATATCATTGTTATGAGATTGATGTCACTTTAAATAAAGAGGAAGTATTCGTATTACCTATCCTTGCAATTTTTAATGCTTCTTATCAACAGTATGATAACCTGAAAATCTCATATCCAATAATTTGTCCCAATAAGTCGAAATCATATTGATAGCCATAAAGTCCATGTGTCAAATGTCACTTTCCTTGTCCAAGTTGGGATGGAAAATTTTTTGTAACAGCACTCCACACCCACCAGTGATGAAGCAATTACGAATAATGTTTTAGAATTTATTAATTTGAATTCAAACAATTCAAAACTATGAATTTATTTAATCTTTTTTTTTTATTGCATTTGTGTACACCATTCTAAGGATTGTTATATCAGCAGATCAATTTTTGGTTAATTATACCTTTTTTCATCCAGAAGTTTCACGGTTGAGTTACTTGATGGCGTTGTAATTGCTCTACAACCAGAACATGGGAAAAAGAATAAGGTGTGAAAGAAACAATAGAAATCATTGGAAACGAATCTAAAATAAGTGAGGAAAATACAAAATAACAGAAAACTATATACAGAGATAAGAAGCATTTGAGAGAAATCGACCAAATTCGAGTCCGAAAGATTTTTAGATACGACGGAAATAGAGGTCACCACATCTTCTTTGACCCCAGATATTGTTTCACCCATCGAAATGTAATAAGAACAAGACAGTTCTACTTTAAATTAAGAGAATACAACCCTGGATAAGCATTACTTTATACGTCTTACATGCAGATGTATCAGTGAAGTGCTATTTATGGATTTCTTTGTTAGCTATTTACATCATACAAGTGCATTCTCGCCACTCTTTATTAAACTAATTTAATATTTATAAAAGTTGGCGCTTACACAGAGTATTTTGTCAAGTAGATTATCGAAAAGTGAGATGTTGCGATGTGGTAAACAACTTTATTTAGAGTAAACCTATTGCCCACAAGTTAATTGCCCCCATAACTAAAAGTTGATATATTCCACAAGTCCTTCAGCCATAAAGACAACCTTCTGTCAAAGCTCAAATAAAATCTTGGGTGGTGCTATTTAAAACATTCTTTTGGTATTACAATAAAACGGTTATGAGGGATCTTTTGACGAAGCCTCCATCATGCTCTTGCATCCAACAAGAGGTTTTCGAAGCTATATTACCACTTATAAAAGTGAATTGCTTTTTTATGGCGTTTCACAACTGTCATTTTAATTTTAGGAAATCGAGTTTGGCAATTCTTCGGTTTGGTTACATTTCCGATTAATTTACGGTAGGTAAAGAGGTCGGCAATAGCTTCCATAAACAAGAATGTTTATTTATTGAAATATTGCTAGTAGAGTGGGCGGCCCCTTTTTACAATAACTAAAATAAACATAACAGTTTAAATGGGAAGTAGAAGCAAGAAGATCGAGCTTCCGGTATATGTTGTGTCATCTTATATTCTCATTAAAAATTCTTTGTAGGTAATTTTCTAAAAACTTTGATGCTACTAAAAAAGTTTGAATGAATAAACACAGCCTGGCTCATGTTACGCGGTGAGTGGCTCATGCTGAGAAAATAACATTTTTTTAGCGCAGTGTACAGCTCGATGCATAATAAATGATGTAATTAATTTCTAAATTAATTTCTAAATATTTCACCGATTGTGTAAATTATTGCGTTGCTAAATAATTACGAATTATGCCATGCTAATCGGCTTATTGCCGTACACTCCCATCATCAGTGTTTTTCAATTAAATCGCAATTACTTACAATTGACACTGAATGTCGAGCAGATATAACGATCATAAAAATCATCCAGATTTCAATCTAACCTTAAAACTGTAACATATTAATAGAATTTGTAAAAGCCTACACAGCTGCTTTATCTAATTCCTTGAAACTCGTAACTGAATTCAGTGTGATTCCATTGTCAGAACTGCAAAGTCGTTATGCAAGGTTTACCACCCATTTTAGACATTTTTGAAAACAGAGTTTCAGGAAACATTACTTTATGAAATAAATTAGATTAAAATGTAAAATTCCATTTCATGTCTTTCACGCTCCAGTGACAATTTGGTGAAAATGTATTTTTTAAAATCAGACATGTATAGTGAAATATGTAATCAAATATTTAATAAGAAAATGAGGAATATCTATTAACATATTTTGAATAACTTAATAACTTAATTGAAAAGCTTATTATTACCTGTAAACAGACTAATCTGTTACATCTACGTTACGTTTAGACGTAACGTAGTACGTAAAATTAGCTTCTCATTTATGAGTTTCCTATAAACGCAATGGAGAAAACTTGAAAAGTTGTTTTTAATTTTGAAATTAGTTCCACAGGTAACCAGTTTAGAACATCAGCATAATCCGTCATCATTTATAAAATGTTTATTTACTCATATTTTCAAATTATTTTTGTTTCGTCAAAATTTTCCAGATTCGCAATTTCGTCTTGTATGATAAAATTCAAAACAAACTAGACGTGTAACTACGACGGAAGTTTTAGTGGGGTTATTTGAATTTCGAAATAATTTTACAAGCAAATGCATTTTTACGCCAGATGGTCGTGAATGCTTTTTATGACAGAAAATTTTAAATTTGGGAATATGAATTACTACCCTTGTCACGTTTCGTGGCGTTTGCTGTAAACCTTGGCATGGTTCAGGGATGGATTGGTGACATGCTTGAAACGTGTGAGAGCGCCAACTACGCAATGAATGGTAAAAGGAATTATGGCCGTATGTTAAATGATCTGATATGATCTGAATAACTAAGAGACTCATAAGAATGGAATTTATACAAATTGTTTTCACTACTTGGAAAACGCTTCATTAAAATTTAAGTAAAATCTTCACCACTTTATTCAGTGAAGCGCTAAAATCGCGTGTTTGGACCTTTGGACGTTCTTACAACTTGAATGTGGTGTGGATACGAATATGATTTCATGATTAAAAAACTGTTACTTATAAATAACGAACAACATTTGTAACCTTCAAATATTTTCGGGAGGTATCCGAAATTCACATGTCATGTTTTTACGTAGCACCTATTCAATTTTATGAGAAATCCCCAATAAACAAACAAAAGTATATATTATATGTATCTTTGTTGTTATTTTATATATACATACCGGATAGAACATATTAAAATTTGTCATGCGTGAGAGTAAAGATGAAAAAGGTACAAAAAAAACAAATATAAATGCATAGTTTTATGTCAACTTTCGCTGTTATTACACTTTATAAAAACTTCAATCTCGCCAACACCAAATCAAAGCGAAATTTCGGAACGTCGAAGAAATTTCCACTTTAATAAATTTTTCATATTGTAACATGTACGAGGTCAAAATTTACATATAAATCAGACCACCCACAAGGGCGCCTTATTTTTGTGCGCGTTTTAATTGCGTATTTAGAACTTTTGAGAAAATCAGTTTTGGTTTACAGATTTGAAGACTCAATTAAAAAGGGTTATGAAAGTTTCAAGATTACATTTTCGTTAAATTCAAATTCCGATTATTTTGTCATTACGTTGGTAGAGTAATTTACATAATTTTGAAACTGTTGGTTCATTAATGACGTTATGACTATCATCGTAAAATTTAAAACTGCCAATTAAAATGTCGTTACTGATACTGAACTCAGTCCAGTAATCAAATAATAATTCATTGATTTATTTGCTTATGATGCTTGAATTTATTGGTTACCATTTCATTGCCTGTTATCTTACAAAGATTCATTTAAATTAATAAGAGTTCACTGGTACCTAGTGTATTTTTCAATTTTATTTCTTATATATAATTTTTTTAAATTGATCATTTGTTTATGAAAATTATAATTATGCGGGGTATATTACGAGAAACGCCCCAGTTAATATCCCTCTCAATCTTTTTTTAATAAGAAAATTGGAGGATATACAGAATTCAGTGATTCCAAAAACTACAATTCAAGGTAAGAAAATGTCTTGCACGTGATATTTTTCTGGAAATCATTTTTTCAGTAGACACTTCAATAGACGTTGTCTTCTTTGCGACTGTCAAAATTGGTTATTTTTAAAAATGTGTTACCAAAATTAGAAAATCGAATTCAGGATCATAAAATAAGTTGAAAATGTGGTAAAACAGTTTTTGAATATTTTTGAAAACTTGTAACTTCTTCAGGGTGGATTTGAACGAAAAATGTTATACATGATTTTAGAATTACTTTGTTATTTTGAATTAGATTTTAAAGTCCGAATAACAGATTTTGAAAAACATCCAATTTTGACGAAAATAAAACAAACGACATTCAATTGAAGTTGAATACAGACATCAAGAGGGTGAAAATGTCGATTACAAAGTAAAATATAAGTTTTATTTGAAAACCATTAGTTGACTTGTAACTTCCGGAAAAAATATAAGAAGTAGACTTAATTTTTAATACTATTAAATAAAAATTGAGAACGCCATAAATTGGGCCGTTTTCCCTAAAATAACTTGTATATATAAAAAAATAAATAAATAACTGGAACACGCACAGTGTATGATTATAAGTAAAAGTAGATAAAAGCAGCATCAGATTTTGCTGAATGTGTGGTTAATTAATAGTCAATAGAGGTCATTTGTGGGAAACAGACATTAAGATTCGCCATGTAAAAATAGCTCTCCTATTTCCTAAAAGTAAATTGGATGGAGGCAGGGTCGGGTCAACCGATAAAACTGTCATCTACAGGGACTGACTGTCAATGACAAATGTGGCGAAGTGCTATTTCAGCCTTATAAACAGTTTCCGAGGGTTTTATATGTTAAAATATTTGCTGTTAATAGTATACTTCACCAATTACGTATTTATACAGCTTTCAGGTGAGTTAATTAATTTAATCTTACCTTTATTACGTAGCTGTATGAGATCAAAACTGGACGGAATTCGCGAAGTTCATACCATACCGTTTGTTACATAATTATTAATAAAGCAGAATTAATTATAGACGTAATGTATCAATAAAACCTTACATACTTGAGTGACTAATATTATAATTCATGAGTCATTACTGCCCGTGCATTGTTATTGAACGCAGTCAACAAATATGGTTAATTAAAATATTAAGGTGTAATTTATAAATAATTAGTTTTATAATTACGCTGGATTATTATCGACGCAAACCGACACAGGTCTATTATTTTTAATTTTATGCAAAGAAGAGGCGGTCTTTGACTCAAATCGCGACTTTTCCCCATTTCTGCCACCTTAATAAGTTGCATTATCCTTATTGTCAAGGTTTCTTTGTAAATCTGGTGCTAATTAACTGTCACTATCTATTTAATGCCACTACCATTATCTCTGAAATAAACAACCACGTTCCAATGAACACAATCCACAATAAAAAATTGCATTCAATAATATATAAAATAAATAATAATAAATAGCAAATTGCAAGTAGGCGTGCTGTTTAACAACGTATGTCAAAACAAAAACAAAAATATCACAGATGTTATAAAAACAGGTTTATAAACGTTTAGACAATTTAATCAGGATGACTTAATGTTGAATCTGAAATTTTAATTTAATTTTGACATTTGATGATCACATGGTATGTTGAAATCTATAAATGTAAAATTGGTCAAGATTTATACTAAAAGCATGGCATTTGTAGTCTTTCCATTATCTTTTTTGTAAGGAAAAGGAATAAACGTGTTTATTGTTATATTATAGCGTGTGATTCAAATGTTAATATTATGCAACTATAACAATTAGCGTATAATGGACATCCTCCTGTGTGTAAGAGCATTTAAATGTTTCAAATTTGATGTTGTTTTTTTTACATTTTTATCTTTCATTAAAATAATACGTTGATAATTTAATAAATTATATTACTTATAACTCTTCATTTTGTCTGAATTACCAAGAAGGCCACAGTTTGGTTTATAATCGCATGTGGTCATTAACATAAAATTAGTATTATGTTAGTACCAGGTTAGCGTGCAAGAGACATTTTAAGAATAATTCTTGTAGTCATAATATTAAACAAGTTTTGCTTCTTTCAGGTTGATAAGCTGTCTAATTCAATTGTTTAACACCTAGTCACTAAGACATTCTTTGACTTAGTGTATATACTTAGTGGAGGAAAATAATTTTTTCCTGTACATTCTCGTTTTGTCACGACTGTTACGCAGAACGTATAGTTCAAACGTGCCAATAACTTTCATTCTTTTTCTTTACGATCTGCAATATTTTCACCAAAGCTCCGTATCTGACAACTTATTTTTGTTGACAATGCCACAAGGAAGCAATTTTCGGAAGCGATTGGTTTTATGGCCATCGAAGTGCTTTACCTGCAGCAGGAAATCGTGATAAGGAAGTTACGAATTTGACGTGCCAAGAATATAGTTTGGTTGCTTAAAACAGTGGCGGAATTCTTCTTATTTTGTTAATACCTACCACAAAACCAAACAAAAGTGTACAGACTGGTACGTTAGTAACGCCATTAAAAAGATAAAAAGTAGAATGTGTATTAGAGACATAATGCACATGTGAACTGGTCTTCATTGTTTTCTTGGGATTGTTCCATTAACATAAGCTGATGCGCACTTGTTTCATACATATATATTACACTAATTTGTTAACACCATTAAATTATCTGTAGAACCATCTTCAGGTTTTTTGTGCCATTAGCACATGGGAATTTTCAATTTCTTCAACTCGAATTTTGTTAATTAGTGATAATTATTACATTGTGACGTCACTTTTTATTTCTTAGTAGTTACTATAACAAATTATGATTAAAAATATTTGCATAATCAGCTCCTGCCACAATGTTGTTATTAACATCGGCAAAACTACAAACCGCAAAGGTCAGAAAGTATGTTTGTATGTACACCTATCAGCGCATAGAACTAGAGCGATCATTTTTTTTATAAATGGATGTTAAAATCTTGACGTTATTTCCCCCATTTAATGCCCTTACTGTAGATTGATGACTAGTTTATGTCAATATTTGGTCCATGTCAATAGAAGATTTGTTAACACGATCACTATAATCTATAAAATGTTTTCAGAGTGTTTGAGTGGGTGCATCTGATGAGTTTATATGTCTTACGAATATAAATTTAAGTTTGGCAAGTATTTTTTTGGATGTTCATTGATATTATAGTATTTTGTATATTTAAAATTACATAAAAACTATTCAGTTTCTGCTTGTGGTGAAAATAATTATTATATTGAACCGATATAGTGAATGAAGTTGCGTCGATTATTCATAAGGAGGTAGTAAATCTTGGTAATCAACCTCATCACTTCTTGGTATTCTTAGTAAAAAATCAGAAGATCGTCATATTGATTCCGTGTATAGATAAAACACCAATACAAACATCACAAGTTAGCTTGAAATTTTGTAGATATATATAAAAAATTTACGAAAATGTTTCCAAATTTTTAAAGTAAAATATTACCACATTTTTGTTTCTAAATTAAAAGTTGGTTTATTATCGGTGATTAATACTTATAAATCAACAGTGGCAAATTTTTGACATACCAAAATTATGATTAACATTAATGTGGCGGGCTGGCATTTGTATTTGTTTCGTGAAATCCACAGATTATGAGATATATATGTTTAAGTTTGACATTCATAAAAATATTTGTGAATTTTTAAATTAATTGGCCATTACTTACTACTTGAATAGTATGCAAAATGAATATTATTTAAAACAGGAATTATGATGACGAATTGCGTTTAAGTGCTCGCATGCTTTACTAATTCGTTTTTAGCAGTGAATTTAATTTTATTATATTCAAACTGACCATTCACTTGGTTTCCTGTGAAATATTTTCATAAGAAATCATTTATGTCCCAAGTGGGGGGTCTGGTGGCCATGAATACAAAAATTACAAAAAAAATTGGCTAAACTTGTCATTACACCATTCATATCATAACCTATTAATCACATTTTAATATATCCAGTATTAAAATATTTAACTTTCGTTCGAGATTATATCAGAAGTCTGAATTGTAAACAGATGTCTTTAAAGAAAATTTAGTCAATTTGTATTTAATTTGTGACAGAACGTACTTGTCTTACATAACTTGGCTGTCATGAAATGAAGTTAGTATTTACGTTGCTGAGAATTTGATGAATTCCCAAATGATAGCCAAATTTTCACAGATAATTAAGTTGATACAGGAAGTCTCAACTTATTTGCTTAGTCCAGCTGTAATTGTTTGAATAAACTGTTACATAATTAATTTGTGCTCGGATCTAATAAATTGATTTTTTTTTTGTTAAAAGAGGTTATAATAAACAATAAATTCCGAGGATTGCGTCATTTTTAACTTTTGAATTAATTTGGAAGTGGTCGATGATGACCGCAATGGTTCCACTTGATTGCTACACATCTTGGACAATCTCAAACGATTCTGTTTTATTTTTCGGTTCCGGTAATTATGACTTTTTGATTTTACAGGGTTGTAACAAGATATTATTAAACAAAATTTGAAAATATTCCAACTTATAATTCGTTTGATATCATCAAAACCAGTTGTAGCTTATTTCTTTGTATTTGCCACCGTAATGTCTAGGGTCAGTGACAGATCCATTTCCTTTTTTCAAGGCTCTTCAAATACAAGTTCCGTAACTTAAGCAGATGCAAAAATGTTTTTAGCACATCACCACACTAATGGACTTTTATTAGTGTCATTTGCAAGTTATAATTTTTTCGTGGCTTTTGCCAACTACGCCATTATGGTGATCAGATAGGTTTACCCATTTTAAACCATTCCGTTACCACCGCGTAACTACACAATTTACTTAGTACGGTCCTGAGTTACTGTTCACGCTCAACAGGCGTATCCGTGAGTCTTCCTGCGTATTTCGACAAATACTTAGTAACGTGAATGTGTTGTTATTTATGTGCTCCAAAGCAATTTTTCATGATTTTGCTGATATTGGTAAGTCCAATTGTATCAATGATTCTTTTTTTTTATATATTTATATTTAATAATGTGGTTATAATTCAAATTTTATGACTTTTTTTTAATTTGTGACGGCAATAAGTTTTGTTTTTCCGCGTTAATGTAGGCGATATGTTCATAATTTATTGTTAGCAATTGCCCTTATAACCCTCCGTATGTATAAAGTAGATAAATATGTAAAATACACAAACGATAACGATAAGAATTGTTGCTTGACATGTCCAAGTTAATTTCAATAATACGCACGCGTTTTATAGAATATCAAGTAATATTTCCCATGTATTATTTTGTATGTGTTAAAAAGCAGTAATAAAAAATATATATATATATAATAATAACATTGCATTGACACAAACCGACCTTATCCTTTTTGGTAAAATTGTAGGCGTGGGTTTATATTGTTTTGAAGCGGTAAATACGTTTCTGTAACTGTATAAATTATAAATAACTCATTTAAATATTTTGTCAGCAACTAGCGACGCCATACCTAGATTCTAGTCACCTTTAAATGAATTGTCAATACATAATACAAATTACTTTTTTGCGTTTATTTTTTTCTTGCGTCATTAATTAGTCGCCAATAACAGTAATAAATAATCGGCGTCGCTTATTCAACTAAGACAATAATTACAGACAATAACCGCGGTAATGTTACAACAGAATAATAGAAATCAACTGTTTAGTATTGCTTTATGGAAGATTCTTAAAGCATGCACTAAGAGAAACAAAAGCACAACGGTGTCAAAAACACCTAGAAATTTTGACATTACATCTTACGAAGATGAGTAGAAAAATATTTTGACATATGCGCCACCGACATCCCTGTATCAAATGTTAGACACATTGTATCCGTTCCTCCCAGCTCCGATGTCACTGAAAAAATGTGTGATTGTCTGGTGCAAATGAGATAAACTTTATTTGAAAGTGGAAAGCATTTGTGTTTCTTTACCGAAGGTTACTTTCCTCATAAATCGTCGAGTGCCCCTTAAAACATAATAAAGCTTCTTATAAATCTAGCTAATCTCATAAAATCGTGAAATTAAAAGAAAATATTTAAGAGCAAGTTGACATCTGTTTTATGTTTGGGATAGGCATGGAGCTAAATATATGACACTTCGTAACGTAGCCCTATAACGCTCCTCCAAAAAAAATTATAATGAAAGTGAAAATATTTCGAGTTTTTATGCTATTATTGTCACCCTATATGGACTAATCATGGCTTTATGCACAAGATTGTCTGGTAACGATTGGTATCTCAGCTGCGGTTGTTGAACTATTTTCTTGTTTATATGATGAATGCATTATTCTGCTTTATCGTTGTTTTTTAATTACATCCGCAGCGGTTACCCAGTCGGTTATTAAGACACCTAACGGGTGATGTAACAATCAAACTTTTCTGTCAGTAATAGAAATCCATAAACTTTAAGATGATATTGATAGCACGATAACCTTCTTATTTTCTGAGGCGGTGATTGTATTAAAGTAATTAAGCCAAAGATATGACGTTAACTACCATCTTCTTCCACATATCGTACGATTGTTTAAATTTCTAAGTTGGCGATGACAAATGCCCCAGCTTTCGTTTTGTCTTTATGTCATTGTGAAAATCTATTAATATGGTACAATCAAAGACTTGACATTTGTTTCCACAGCCAACCGAGAATTGAAGTTTACCCAGACTCGTAATTGTTAAAAATGCGTACCCAATTTACATGGTACTAAAAGGTTAAATTTGTGCTAATGATTGTGTTTGTTCCAGACTTGAACGGCAGTATATCTCAGAAATGGAGGCGGTTACGTAACTGCTGCGCTTCCCTTAGGGGCATTAGTACCCAAAGTAGTCCAGAAGCATCGAGAGATTCTCTACTGAATACTCCTAGTCCTCGTATTCTAGTCAGTACCCCCCATGCTACGTCATCGCTTCGCTTACCTGGTGCAAAGAAAAATAGCGTGCAGGATGTTCTGCGTGCTAAATTGAGCAGAATTCACGTCGGTTTACGGAAACGCAGAGCTTTGTCCGTTCAAGAATTTTTTCACAGTCCCACTCACGAGCAGCAGCAGCAGCAACAGCAACAGCAGCAGCAGCAGCAGCAGCAGCAGCAGCCTACTTTTTACGTACCATCTCCCGTTTCACCAGATTCAGGTTCAACTTCTTTACCTATAATAGATGTTTGTAACCCCTTAGACCAAAGACAAGGATCGGAAACACGTAGACGAGCCCGATCGCGTCAAAGAACAGTGAATTCAGTTAATCTTAGTGCTTCAAGAGATTATGGATACGATAGCTGTGAAAGTCAAGGTTATGATTCATTACCGTATGAACCACCACCTGATTATGATTTAGATGATAATACCACAACTACAAGAAGATGGTCTGTTGTTGGGAGTATTTTACATAAAAATAACCAAGATAACAATAAAACAAAGAATTTAATTAAGTTAGAAAATGTAAATATTAAAATTCCTAAAACCAAACTCAACAACCGTAAACATTTTGAAAGAGCGAGATCACATTCACCGAGTAAGAATAAAGACCAGACAAAACCAATTAAAAACGAATCAGCCACAAGAAATTTTAATTCAAAAGTAGTTACCTCTAAAAGCCATTATGAACTTATGAGTGCTAAACAAAGGCCGGAAGTTGGTCAGAATGTTGAATGTGAACGGATGAGTAGTGAGCATAAACAGGTACGTAATTCTTGCATACTGTTTAGTAACTTGATTGAGCACGTGACTGTACCAGGACTGGATTGAAGAACTCGAAGAAATCGAGGAAGAAGAAGAAAGCAAATTTTGCACTCTACCTCGCGGAGGTGGCAGCACCTTCACCATCAGACAAGTTGTTTTTCAAAAAGGTCCCGGTTATAAAGCTCTAGGCTTCAGCATTGTCGGAGGAAGAGATTCCCCCAAAGGCAGCATGGGGATTTACGTAAAAACTATTTTCCCCAATGGTCAGGCAGCTGATAGCGGAAGCCTAAAAGAAGGTTCGTCATTCTTATTAATACCTTTAGTGTGTCCTTGTTTTCGCCAATTACATAAGTGAAAATCCATGTTAAACTAACGGATTATTAGTTAACATGCTAACCTAGTAGTACCCTATATGCTTTGCCTGAGTAACAATTAGTACTATCTTCCTTACTCTTTCTCTTTTTAACACGATATTAGTTTCGTAAAACCACACTGCATATGGGCCCCTTTTATCGGAGACTTTTTCCATAAAAATGCAGTAAACGTGTTCATGTGTCATAAAACATCTTGAAAGCATTGATATATTAAATTAATAAACGTTCAAGATGTAGGTACATCCTTTCAAAAGTATTTTCTGCCTATATATGGAATTGATTCGGTTTCTGATCATGTCTGAATAGCAGAAGCACCTTTGAATTAATTAACTTGCCATTGACTTGTAATTACACTAAATGTGTGGCGGGAATTAAAGAAATGTATCCAAGATGTATGATTGTTTACTAATTAACTCGAAACGTGGAAAAAAATGTCGGAATTTATTAACACAACTAACACTTCTGAGAAATTTGTTTTTATCCGAATGGAGTTTGTTTTGAAATGACTTTCACTTTTTTACTGGAAATGTTACAAAAATACATATAACAGATACAAGATAAAACGACAGACTTAATTTTCTGGTTCTCGTGTCTATATTTTGCATAATTTATTACAGATTTATGCAAAGTCAATTGCTTGCTTTTGAGTTGAATGCTGATATAAACAATATGTTTTTGTTTTATAATAATTGTGGAGATCCTTTCGCATCTGCTGATTTCAGCATTTTCAGGCATTATCAACGCCCCAAGGATGCAGGTGCGCGTATTTTCAATTTTGTTTTATTAAAAACATATAAGCTGCTTTTAACGTCCAATCTCAACAGCGTTCTGGCTTCATTTAACTTTTGCTCCCTTGTTTGTCGGTAAAAGGGAGTTATTGTTGCTATTGACAACCGTAGCTCCCGGCGCTTTTTCTGATACTTGCCCCTTTCTGTAATTAACCTAATACATTTGGTTGCAGGTGATGAAATTTTGGCTGTAAACAGTAAACCCCTCCATGGAGCTTCACATCAAGAAGCGATCGGCGTATTTAAACAGATCCGTTCCGGACAAGTGCTACTCCATATAGGACGCAGAGTCGCCAAGAAACCACGCGAAAGAATTGCTTAAGTAATTTGTTTTTTCAAAAATTATATATTCCAAAGACTACTATTTAGTGTAGATGTTTTATGTATAATATCCTAATAATTTTTATACTGCTAATAAAACATTTAAACCGCTTTCCTTCAGTTATTTGTTTTTTGACACAATGACATGCATCTAATAGAAAAAAAAAAAAACAGAAAAAACACATACTGTCATGTATTTCTGAACACATGGTGTAGAACCACTATACCTTTGCCACCTGGATTCTAAGTCTAATGGCAAGATGATGCACTGTGATCGATTTTTTAAATGCTCTTGTCATCTCGAACCAATACAAATTTACATTTTTGAGTTGTTCGCTTTGACATGTTTAATATTTTTCGCTAAAGCTGCGCGATTGAGTTCGCTTCCCCATGTCAAAGAGAACAATTTTTTTTCGTAATTGAAAGAATTCTCTGTTGTATCTGTGGCGGCTTGATATACCGCTTTTTTGAAAGAACGGACTATCACAGGAGGATGTTGAAGACGAGTATCGATCCACTCTATAGCGCGTGCAAGACAGTCTTGGACGGGGACGATATGATCAGCGATGTTACTGTCGAGACAGTCACTGGCCGACAGAATTTGCGAAGTTAACAACAAATTTAGGGCCTTCTTTGCACCCACCTTTTTAACAAGTCTGAAAACATGAAATAGAATTCGACAGAAAACTGTTAAGGTGATAATACCGTGTCGTTCCTCCCCATGCCGTGATTATACCCAATTTCCCGTGAACAAAACCATATTTCACATCTTCCGTGGCAATGATGAAATCGCAATAAGTTGATATTTCAGCTCCTCCTCCTAATGTGGGACCTTGAATCAAGCATACACTGAAGAGCGGTAGCTTTTGTAAACGTCTTAGCGTATCTTGCATCCAGTTAGACATATTTAGAGCTGATTTTTGAGTGCCAGAAGCTCTGGCGAAGTCTAAGTCACCACCAGAACAAAAATTACCACCTAAGCCACACAACAGTACTGCCTTTCCTTCTTTCCATTGTTCTAGTTGTTCTACACACTTGCGGAACTGCACCATCATTTTGCCTGAGAATTCGAAAAAAGGGAACATGCCACAGTTTTTAACTGTTGGACACTTACCGCTTACAGCGTTCTTTTTGCCAGGATTATTGAAATAAATCACCGCCAAACCCTTATCGAAAAATTTATTCGATAAGATGATTTCCCCACTGTCAAACCGACTTAAGAATGCTTCAATTTCCTCAAAATTTATGTCTGGGATGAGCGACATTGTACTTTAAATCTGAGATTTAGTGAAAAATTAGTAGCTGAAATCACAAATTTTTGGTTTTAAGAAAAATTTTGTCCGAATTTTAACCGCTCGTTAACACTGGACCAAAATCTTTATTGTTACAAATTTTCGAAATCAAAATTAATTTAAATAAATCTTTAAATTTAATTTTTCTTTCTTGTAACTAGTAATCTAGAATTAAAGACATAATAAGGTACATAATTTTTGTTAGAAGTGCAATGAGGTAAGATGCGAATGAGAACTTGATTGTGCATGGCAAGCTTTAATTTAAACATGTTTTCGATCTAGTGCAGAGTACGTACCTTTATTAAAACATCCATTATCTTTATAATTTTATAAAGTGATAACGACAATATTTAGTAAAATAAACAATTAATTTTTACAAAAAAAATTACTACTGTCATTACTACTTACCTAAAATAAATATTGCGATTTACTTAAGAAATTCCACACCGAATGTGATTTCTGTCGTCCTCAGTGAGAACTAAAAACGAACTTGAAGTTATAAGCGATCCATTATGCAATTACCATGATAGTAATAAATTAATTGTTAATTCTTATCGCAGAATTCACAATAGTATGTACTTTAGAGATATACATTTGCTTAACTACCTATTTATTCTTGTAGTTACCGAATGGTAGCATAAATATGTTATTAACTTGAACGGTTTGACGTAATAAAATACATAATTTATGCATTTATAACATATTGTAAGGGATTCGTTTTAGATCCCAAATGTGAAACGTAAATTTACTTACAATGTATTGTTTGCAATGTATTTGTAAATTAAAATTTTATTTAATTTAAAAAAATTGGAAAAAGATCCTATTTTGAAATTAGCGCCAATGGAAATTAGTTTTTTCATTACGTTCTCATTTGGGTTAGTACCAGAATGTAGTGACTATTGTTGGCAGCATTGGATAGTGTGTTTTAATAATTATGAAATGATTTTGAATTTATTTTCAACTACGACTTCGAAGCTGCATAGGGTTGAAGTGGTAAAACTAACCATTTAAGTGACTTTTAAAACATATTTATACAGACGGTAGTTAATTACGTTTTAAACAATCTATATTTATAGGTTATGTTTAACTATGTTTATTTAATTATTTTTTCGTAGATGTCAACTCAAAAGCCCGCATTAAAAAATGCAATTACACAAATTCTTAGTTGTGCCTTACAACCCCATTCGGATATTCAACGATTAACGGAGGAACGAAAAAAAGCGCTTGAAATGACTGAAGGTAAACATCACAACATCAGTATTCGAAAATTATGATTTAATCTTGCAGATTATCCTTTTATTCTCCTTGAAATTATACAAAGTAAAGAAGAGGCATATGCTGAAAAACTGATGGCCGCAACGTTTTTAAAAAATTATATTGTTGATAGTTACGGAGCTAAAGAGTTTGTTGCTTT
Source organism: Asbolus verrucosus (assembly GCA_004193795.1). Classification (NCBI taxonomy): domain Eukaryota; kingdom Metazoa; phylum Arthropoda; class Insecta; order Coleoptera; family Tenebrionidae; genus Asbolus; species Asbolus verrucosus. The sequence continues at coordinate 10,117 of QDEB01053107.1, read as the reverse complement.
AAATCCAAATCTGAAACAAAAACTCAGTTTGACTTTAATTGAGTTGCTGTCACATGAAAATGACGTTATTCGACAAATGATTTCATCATCACTTGAACTGTTGGTTGTGAATGAATACCCCAATTTATTCAGCTTAATTAATAACAAAATTATGTCATATTTATTAAGCGAAAATACACTGGAAATCACTGGAGCAATACAATTCATGAAAGGACTTGGCTGCAATCAGAAAATATTTTGTAGTGAAAATATGTACTTCTCTCCAGAGTATATTGAACCACTTCTGAATGTCCTTCAAAATGAGGTAATGATTATATTAAGGCCATCTAACTGTAGTAGTCACACCATCATAAGTGAAGCAGTTGCATTTTTCTATAATATGACATTCAGTTTTGCCACTGCACATAAAATGCAGTCAGCAGCAGTTAGGTCAAGTCATGTTAACTGTATCACTTATGATACAAAATGGTCTGTATTATCAGTGTTTTTTTAGAATTTCCCAATGGACTTGCGTTCAGCTACAATAGCTTGCATGATTCAAATTTTAATCAGTTGCAGGAAGACACGACTATTTTCAGCCACGAATGTAAGACTGACTGAAATTTTTCAAAAATTACTCAGTGAACCTTATAGTCATTTGAACGATTTTAAATTGAGAGGTGAAATTATCATCCAAATATCTCACGCCGTGGTTTCTTTATCTGATGGTGCTTTGGAATTAGTTTCTTGTTGTTTACCAGCAATCGGACAAATTATGTTCAATTGTTGCCTTGAATGTAAAGAAATTATAATGGGTCATAAACAGCCACCGAGGGATGTTCACGAAAATGAACCCCAAAATTTTAATCAATTGATAATGAGCATTCTTATATTGATAAACAATATTTTTGTACTTCCTAATTATTCTGCACTACTGACGGATGGCTTAAATGATTTTATGTATCTTTTATTTATATTAATGTGTACTTATGGTAATATGGAAGACAGTCTTTTTATTGAAGATGATATTGACAACAGCCCAGAAATAGACTATACTTTAAGAGGGCGCTGCAGTCACACTCTATTGGTAATGTCTTATAAAGTCACCTTTTGTTGTTACTGAACAATTTTTACAGGTTTTTATGGATAGATGCGAGTTTGACAGGTTTTGTGCGTCATTTCATCATGTACTGCAAAAGCACATTGCAGAGGCTAACTTAGCAAGAGCCAATTCTGAGGTTTACTACTACCGAATTTTAGAAGCTTTAATGTTTGGAATCGGTTTATTGAGTTATGTTTTTGAAGAACCTGACCAAAACTTTTTATGTTACATTGAGCACTGGTCTTCTATGTTAGTTGATCAGCAGGCACCTCATTGGTTGGTTTTGGGGAGATTGTTATGGTTGGGTAGTAAATTCAGCACTTCTCTAGCACCAGTCACTTTAAGCAATCATCTCAACTCCATTTTGGCCAATTACAATTCTCAAAATGATTCATTACGGATAGCGTGTCTTGAGTAAGTACCTTCATTATAATAGTCGTGATAATTATAACAAAAAACAATAATAAATGTTTATCTAGTGCAATACGGACACATTTATCATTTTTGAAAATCAACCCAAACAGGATAGTGTTTTCAAATTTATTAACAGAAATAACAGAATGTTTGTTTAGTATCAATGTTTATACTTCTACAATGTCCATATTATGTTTACAAGCAATGGCTTATTTTTTTGAGGTATTTGTGTGTACTCATAATTTTTTCTTGAATTTTAATGTTTTAACATTTTAGTACTCTCCTGAAAGTGCTGGCCGAAATTCGCAAAGAATTGTGCAAGCAGTTTTAGATTCTTTATTATCACACATTTCAAACACAAATGTAATAAGAGAAATAAAATTATTACTTAGTAAAATTGTTATAAATGCTAGTTGTAAAGATATAGTACAAAACAGTTTTATTCCGTTTACTATCAAATTGATGTATAAAAGTTGCCCTTCACCGTTAAATCTAAAAATTGACGTACCTGAAAGAGGATTTGATTTATTGAACACAATCATCAAATTTTACCCAGAATCAATTGATGATAATGTAGTACTTCAGGGATTTTTAGCGGCCTGCAGCTGCATTTTGGACTTTAATGATAGCAGTATCATGGAGGTAAAAAAATTGTATTTTTTTTTGTGTATTGTAATTTTTTCATTATTTTAGGTGGCAACAATTTTTATTAGTAATATACTGATGAAAGCTTCATATCAAATAAAAACTTTACGGGATATTAAAGGGAAAATTTTAGCCGAGTATGTACCAGATGTTTTGTTTAAATTGTTGGAACCTTATCCACAGGAGGCACTATGTCCATCAAAATTTGGAAGGTTGTGTGTTATAAGTATAATGACTCTACCAGAACATATTCAGCCATGTATTGAAGCAATCTTGAAAGCACTTTTGAGTGCACTTCAAAGAACTGATTGCAGAGATCCAATTAAAAGTTATTGCTTTATTTTTGCTTACATGTTTACCTGGCAGACTGAAAGTATTATTAATTTTCTCTCGGGGATTCCCGGACCGGACGGACGGAGCGCTTTGTCTTATTTCTTAAATAAATGGCAAATTAGTATGCTGCATTGTGAGAAATTTGAGAAAAGTATCATGTGAGTGTTGTTTCAATAATACTGAATTAAGATTATGGATCTGTAATTTACAGAACTCTGGCTATTTGTAAAATGATCGAATTTTCTCTTACAAAAAATGACGACCGGATTAATGATTGCAGGATTAGTTTGGAAACGCCATATTCTGGAGAATGTACAGGATTGGAGAAGCTTTACTTGTGCCTCATTAAAATATTTTTAAATGAAGTTGATGTAAGTTGCAGATTTATTATGAAATAGAAATTTATTAATTTTTTTAGAGTGATTGTGAATATTGTCAAGAAGTTGATGAAGTGGCGAATGGAGATGTTTTAGTGAAAAATCATCCAGTGTGTGATTTAAATTTAGTAGAACACATCAAGTCGTTTATTAGAAATTATAATACTCATCACTATTACAATGTGGTTAAAAAGTATATTCAAAAGTTTGAAGAAAATGTTGTACAATTAGAAAAGAGTGGCATAAAACCAAACAACTTATGAGTCAAAATTTGACATTTGTGATATAGAAAAATAACTATTTTTATATAAAACCGTTACAGCTAACACTCCTTTCCTCTAGTCGGATAGTAATATTAACGAGACAATAAACTTTACCTAAGTTACCATGGCATATTTTAAAATAATGCTAGGACTGATCTCTTCTTAATAAGTTAACTTTACACTGTACTTTATTTACTTTTAGTTCTTACTTGTATATTTTTTAAGTTTAAGATATTTTTTTTTTGTATATACTTTAGTTATTTGTAATTTTTATAAATAAATGAGTTTTTATTATAGGATATTTTTATTATGCAGAATAAAAAAAATAATTTTACATTGTATAACACAAAAATGTATCACAATTAAAGAAAAACATAAAACATCAGACATCATGTGCTAAAACGAATTAGTTAGTACTTCCGCGAGGCTTTTTTCAAATTGGAAGTTATGTTTTAAAACGAGTTTCTAATCTAATCATTATTTGCATGGAGTTTAATATCATAAATACATATACTTTATAAAACTGTAATACTTTAAAATCCAAGTACACAATACTAATCTATAGCTTATTAATAACATGAAGCATGCATGGTTAAAAAAATAGACTAGGGCAAGGATAGTAATATTTAAAAAGACATCACTTTGGTGCATTGATAGTCTTTTTCTTCAACAATATACATTTAAAAAAAAAAAGTAATCTTACGTAAGACAATTTGGAAAAATTTAAAGCATTTTGTCGATTCACACTGATACTCAGAATCCTTCTTGTTCCAGACCCATTTGCTCAAGAAAAATCCCCATTGGAGTTCTTTTCAGTCCAAGATTCTCAACTCGATTGACGATTTTGTTTTTAAAATTTCTTAATCTCAAAGATGCATGAACGAAAGTAGCTAAAAACCACATTTATGTTATTATTTAAAGGCTAATCTCTTTGGCTTAATGCTATAATGAAGATCATACGCATGCGCAGCGCAATTATTCCCCGAGTATGCAGAATTGAACTCATCGCCTGCGGCATAATTTAAGCGCTTCTCAATCAAGACATTTTGACAATTTAAATTTGCACATGGATTTTCACTATAGCGTTTAAGTTAAAACTGATTCGGTATATCGAACAAATTAAATATTTAAACAAAAAATATTCTTGAAAACTAAATTGTATATTTTATATGTCTAGGTCAAATTGTGCAATAATTTAGGATTAAAACAGTTAAATATGTAAAAAATTCTTTGTTTTTCAAACTATAGTAAGATCAACATAAATGTTATTATTTCTCATTCACTATACTGATGTGATAATATATCATGTTCGTTCGTAGAACAAAATGTTATAGAGATTAGATTTGAATCTGTTAAAGGAAAAATTCTGTACCTGAAATTGGTAATAATATTCCAAAGAGAAATACTAATAGAGATTTTAACATGTAAGCCACAAAGTAACCTCCTGATAAGATGAGCAATATGGATACAATTGGATGTTTCTTTTTAAATTGAGCAGCTGCAAAACGTTCGTTGGTAATGTAGGAAAATACCATAAATATCACTGCAGTTACGATGAATCCGCATGCCATTTTTGTAGGGTGTATAACCCTGAAAATTACATTTATGTGAATTGACATGACATTTGCATTATCCTCAAGATCTTACCCTACAATAATGAAAATTATGAGTGCCATTAAGAAGTAATTACTTTGATAATAAAGTAAATTGCTCGAAACGCGTTTTCCCCATTTTTCCAAGTCATTCACATTGGGTATTTGAAATCTTGCTGATTCTAAAAGAAAATCATCCAACGTTCTCAAGGGAGCTATCTCAAATTCTGACGTTTTGCTCATCTTAACAATTACTAATGAGCTTCGTAACCAATACTGCTGTAATACTTTTATTTAGATTTTACATCAGATTCAACTTTGACACTTGGTTTATAAATGTGTTTTTGACACTGACATATGACCCCTGCTGCAAGGTTGCCAATCCGTTAAATTAAATATACCCTGTTCTAATTTTAAGACTGTGTCTGTGCCTAATAATAATTTTTGTAAATCTAATGAGCCTATAATGGATGCTGGTTCTGGGTTGTTAACCTAAAAAGTGAATGTGGCTGCTATGTTTATTCAATTTATGTCTTTATTTCGTAGGTCATTTACATCAGAACTAAGAAGGCGCTTGCGCAACCGAAGAGTCAAAGAGGGAATAGTTTAATTTGAATTAGAGACGTTTCTAGCAAAGATTAAATTTGGTTGTGATCTGGTATACATAACTCGAAAATTCTATCGTAAAATAGGAGGAATTTTCAAATGTTTGCATAAAGTTAAAATCAATAATATGGTCAGTATTATAACTAGAATAGGAACCAGACGTGGTGACAAAAATAATCACTGTACTTAAACCATTTACCATGAGTGATATCTCCAAGATTTATTTATGTGGGATATGTTGCAAGTGATTTGATTTCACTTCACGATAATTGTGTTACACATACTCTATATTATTTCTTAAACAAAACGAGTATATCTAAGGTTTCTGAACTAAAATAGTAGAATGAATTGAGAAATTTCAACGTGAAGACATTCATATACCTTCTCCTTCAGGACCTTTTCATTGGTATGGCGATTATTCAGCTTGATTTTTCCGAAAGAAACATGTAATTTTCGCTTTTCTGTGTTATTTATTGTTCATTATCTAGCAGCAGTCTGCTGCTAAGCATATGTAATCCATTCCATAGACCTTTGAAAAGGTGTGTCTCTATTTAAATAGTTAACTTCCCCAAATCGTTTCGATTTTGCGACATTTTGACCAGGAAATGGGCAGTTTGCAGAAGGAAGTCTGTGTTTTTACATTCGTAAGTGCACATAGCTGTTAAGTTATTAACTCTCCCATGAGTTGATGGGAGACTTAATGATGTTGTATATTCATGATCACATATTCAAGCTGCACGGCATATTTCCATCTTCCGGTCGGAAAGTCAATTTGCATGTCCTATTTGCCATTTTTGAAATTAAGCAACCTAACCTTATAGACAGAATTGACGAAGTTCTTTTTAACAACAGATCGTTTACTTATTGTAGACATTTAATTCTTTAATTTCTAATTTTATTAAACTATTCTAATTCTAATTTTTGCCGAGTTAGAAGCATTTGAAGCCGACCAATTATGGCACGTTTTTTAAATTACATTTAAAGGTAACAACCTTTTCATTTAATCTGTTGCTAAGCATTAGAAAAAATAAAATTGTTCATGATTTATTTGGTCCACATTCAAAATCCTATCAAAATAGTTGTAATTTTCAAAGTTAATTCGATTTTTATGCCAAATTTAAATAATAATAATAATAATAATTCATTGGAGTATTAATTAAATTAATTTAAAACGAATTCGAGCATATAGTCTATGAGTACAACATTAAAACTGAGAAAATAGTATATTAAAATATAAGTTGCAGAAGGTATCTATTCAAGCACGAATTTGAAATTCCGAAACGAGTCGCATAGCGGCGAGCTGAGGAACAAATGAGTGAGTGCTTGAAGGACCTTCTGCAACGAGTGTTTTTTTGTATTTTGCCGCTTTATACCATTTTATAAATTAAAAAATAAAAATTTTAAATCTAGGGAATTCTGCGGTGGTTGGTGACATTTATGTGGCGTAATTTTAGGCGGCTGTGAAAAAAATTAAT